>RJWM01002800.1:0-115970 GCA_004363535.1 Dasyprocta punctata
CCTTGTAGAATTCAGTCACATCTTATAGAGCTATCACGGTGGTAATAAACATTTATTTCCTAGAATATAATTTCTGTGATTTATTCTCCTTGTTTATCCTTCTGGAATATCCATAATAGGTAAGTTTGATCACTTAATGGTGTACTACAAGTCTCATATATATTCTTTTTTGCTTGTTTGATTATTCTTTGAGTGTTAATGACTCGTATATTTTATTTCATTTATTGAGTTATTGAACCAGTTGGTACTTTTTCATAATTTTTAACTTTCACAAATTTCTTATTCATGTCAAGACATTTCTTCCCAGTTTCATCAAACTGTCCATTTATATTATCTCATACCTCATTAACTTCTTTCAATATCTGTTTAGAATTCTTTGTCAGACAACTAATTTCTTGTTTGAGTTCCTTTGCTGTATAGTTTTTGTACCTCATCTGCAGACATCCTATTGCCTAATTTACTTGTGATTCTTCTGCCATTACTTTGATATTTGTGTATTTGGTGGGTCAGTTTCCTGTATCAATTCTATAATGTGGCAGTTTTAGTAAAAGATTTTCTTCCGGTATTTTTTATTAGGGTGTTGGTTTCATAGGCTATGTTAGGTTTTGTTCTCTGTGAGCACTTTAGTACAGTGTGCACATAGTTTGTTAAACTTTATTGAATGTCAGCAATGTCTACTGATATTTCAAGGGCCTTACTGCAGGGATTATAGAATTGCATCACGAGTTGCAATTGTGGATGCAGCTTTTTTAGGTGTGACACACTTTGGGCATGGTATGCCTAGTTGTGGGATTGGAACATTGTCAATTTCTGTGTGTCATGTGAGTGTGAGGTCACTCTGGTAAACTCACGATGAAATGTGACTAGTAAAACAACAGAAAAATAGCTCCAATTGGTTTCCAAGGTGAATGGGGTGGAGCTGTCTATGGGAGTATAACATATTTAACAGTGAGGGGCAACTATAAATGTGTAGGGCTTCCAATGGGTCAAGATTCAGCAGTGGACCCATAGGTTGAACCTCTCATTATTTAAGGGCCTAGCAGATGATTTTCTGATACCTCTCTAGGCTGATTTGCTGAGGGTTGGCTGTTTAACTTCATTCTCAGGCTGAGACTTGGTGGATAGGTCTATTTGTCTGTCTCTTAAGACTACAGTGGTCCCACCTTCTGATAATAGGACACTGGTTGCATCTTGCAGCTGCTGGAGGATTGGCAGGAGCAAATAGCCAAGAAATTATGATTAATTTTGCAAGACTCATACCTAGGATTCTCTGATATTTGGAAGTAAGAGCAAGCAAAGGAGTGTAAAAAAGGGTATCTTATCTGACTAAAAGAGTGTCTATGTAATTTGGTGTAATGGCAAGCAGCACTAAAACATTATTTCAGTAAGAAAATGGTCAGTGTCATATATTGCAGGAAAACAATAGCATAACAACTGATCATTGAATTTTTCAACATGAAATATCTTGGTCACAGCCGGGCGTGGTGGCGCACGCCTTTAATCCCAGCACTCAGGAGACTGAGATAGGCGGAGCGTTGTGAGTTCGAGGCTGGCTTGGGCTACAGCGTGAGCACAAGGCCGACCTGAGCTACACAGTGAGACCCTGCCTCAAAAACTATGGCTGAGAATTTGGCTCAGTGGCTGAAACACCTGTCTGGCAGGCGTGAGGTTGTGAGTTCAATCCCCGGTGCCACAAAAAGGTTGGCATGTGAAAAGCACAAGCATTGCAGGAGACATTTACTTCTTTTGATTTTAAACATTTTTGAAAAAAATCATCATGATGCCAAAACTAACCTAGTACAGTGATCAATGATGTATTAAGGGAGGTACTGGACAAATAATATTTTACAAAGATAATTAATCACAAAATTTTTTTGGAAAGAATTTCCTGTAGAAATGTAGACTTCTGAAACATTGAAACAGTTTCCACAAGATCTGCTCTCTTTCAGGAATGACCTTAATGGCAACAAACCAGCTTCATTCTATTTATCATTGCCTGCTTTCATGGCATTGGATTTTTCTTCAAACTCTATGTGAACACTGGACTTGTTTCAAATTACACTAAGCTACACATTTTATATCACAGATAAGTGCATACATATACAGGTAATTTAAAATGTATGTTACATTTTTTTTTATCTTGACCCAACAATCCTAAAAGAGGAATTTGTGAGTCTTTTTGGAGGTGCAAGATCAAATTGCTTTTGCAATAGTATTGAATTACTATTTAAAATTTTTGCTATCATTTTCTCATGGGAATACAATGAAGTTTTCTTTCTGTTTTCCAGATATTACTTGCTGTGTAATGATGGCAGTTTTCTTTTGAATAATGTAGCATAATTATGCATTGGTTTTTAGGAATTTCTATAGGAGGTAAGGGCATAAATAAGTGCATATTCACATACTAAATCATATTCATGAGGCTACTTCTATTGCATTCTTATTGTGTATCTTCAGTTATTCATATTATGGTCTCATCATTCTCACTTTGATTGAATAAATATTGAAATTTAGCATTAATTTACTATAAAATATGATTTACTTGTTATGTAATTTTTCATGTTTCAAAATGTATTAAGGGAATCAAAGGAGGGAAATGAGAAGGAATGTGGTTTAAGCCAACTGTTCCACAAAAACTTATATATCTGTATTAATAAATATTATACATATGGATATGATAATATATATAGCAATATGTTAGTAATAGAATCAAGACATTACCTTCTCCAACAGTAAACCTGACAAATTAAAACTTTAGCTAAAGAATGTAAATGAATACTATGTCTTATCTGCAGAATTGGGCCTATTATTTTTATTAAGAAAAAAATGCACAGATAATAGACAGACTAACTTTTTGAGATTTGTTGTGTACAGTACTACTTAGTCATCAAACCTCTATTGCCTTGGGTTACAACTCAAGTTAGTGACACTAATCTGCATAAATAGTCACACTCTTTTTGCAGCCATACATTCACAGTGAGGAAAGAATTTCACTAAAGACTGTCAGTCAGAAACTGGGAAGAAGTTATAATTTTATGAAAGTTTGACTGGAAATACATCTTAAAGTATAAATGGATATTTGCCAAATATTTTCTGGGACATGAATGAACTAGTCACTTGTTGACAATGATAAAATTTGAGCTTTCAAGCAAATAATAAAATTTTGTGAAACTTACATCTTCTGTTACAAGTTTGATAGCTTCCAGGTATTCTAAGACTGATAAGACTGATAAGACATTAATGATAGTTATATATTTTGGTGATGCATAAAGTTTATTAGTATTTGGAAGAAGATGATGCTAATGTTTGGAAGTTAATCAACTCAAATTTTCTTTCAACATAATGGAAAATAACTTCTAAATAGTTACATTGTACATCTGGATAATTTGTTAACTAAAAATGTGATTTCAGATATCTAAGTAACTGAGAAGAAAAAAATTGTAGGTAGTTATAATGAGTGAAGTGAGTGTAAAATTTTGAATAGAAAAAAATTACAGGAATAAAAGAGGACATAATGAGACCTACTGCACAGAGTTTCAGAACATGTGAGTACATAAAATACGATTTGATCACTTAAAAATAACTAGCAAATCTTAAATCATTACACTTGAAATCTCTTACTGTTAAATAATATACAGTTGGGTGATTACACTGAGTGTTCTTTCAAGGTTACTCAGATTTGATAATGTTTGCTATAAATCAGCTAACAATCACAGAAGAGAGTTTTTGTCATTTTCTTTCTTGAGTTCATGTCACCGATTATTTTCTAAAACAATAAACTATACATTTTTAATGCCTGATTTATGCTTTGTTAAGCACCTCACTGCCACTTGTATAACAAATATTAGGGCATAATTAAAGGAAATTTTTCAGAGTTAAAGGGAATTTAACAATATACCATCATGTTTATTTTTATTTATCCTCATAAAGAGTTCTTGCTAAAAAACAACATAAAAGACTGCCCGTTTGGATACTGACAAGAGATTTTCAAATAATCTGCTGGACATTTCCAAAAATAGCAGCTAGTACAAATAAAAAAGTATAGCAAATGATTGATTATTATAGCCAATCACTTTCCTGATGGATCACCGATATCTCTGTTTTGGATTGTGTGGGATATGACACATCAGTAATTCAGTTGCAATTATCGATATCTCCATTTTGGATTGTGTAGAATATGACACATTGGTAACATAATGGAAATTATTTTCCTTTGCTATAATTAGAGATCCATGAACAACCTGATCAATTGAGACTATCAGAGTCTTTTTTCTCATTATTTATTTATTTTTTTTATATTTTCAGGTATTTCAGTATCTTTATTTATAATTTAAGAGAAAAAAAGACACATAAGAAAGACAAAAAGCAAAACAGGCAAATGACTAGAGTGAATGCACAACAGTAATATTATAGGCTTAAAAAACAGGATGATAGAAACTTGACAATGGTTGCAATACTGCGTGTTGTTATCTTCAAAATGGTTGTTTACATTAACAGATATAGACACGTAAAATGGGAAAAGGAAAAGATGTAAATCTGTATATGTGTATACGTAAGATAGCTAAAATGAGCATACTTCTGAATGTATTAGATATTGAGAAAGAACAGTTAATACTCATATGATTAGATCATTTTTTATTTAAATGTAGCTTAAATATGAAATTGGGTCCCACTTAGGGCTTTTTCATTGGCTATGTGGAAAATTATCTGTATTTTTTCTTATCTCCAGTTTCCTTTAACAACAAATTCACTAGTGCAGTGGATTAAAATATTGCTCTATAGTAATATTGATGTATCCAAGAACGTTGTGTATGATCAGTTTTTAATTGATTCGATGAATGCATACACTTTAAATTGAAATTCACAGAGAAATGATTTGAAAACATATGGAAAGGTTAGAGTGAGTCAAAAAAGTAAGTTGTTTTGCCTAATGTGTATTAAAATGATTAGACACAGACGTAATCCCAGATATGTGTATGTGTGTGTGTAGTTTGTTATGTATGCACATATTGCCTAGTCCTGGCCACAGAGAAAACCTAGAATATATAGCATCTCAGGAGCAATAACTGTATTTTCTGAATAGTTTTATCAAAAAAAAGGAATAAGTGTTCTTGGAGATTTCACTGACATTAGCCCCAGGTAAGGGAAAAACAAGATAAAACTAGAGCAGCTTGTGTAACAAAGGATGGAAGTGTTCAGAAAATTTCTGGATGGAGGGTTGAGAAGGGACACGAGCCTGAAGGAACTCCTTCACACTGAAAAATCTGCAAAATGTTAGCACCAAAATAAGTCAAATAGTGCTGGTTTATAACTGTAGTTATGAAAAAAATGCCTACAAGGCCATACAGATAAAAATAAGATAAGTAATTTGGGAAAATAAACGTATGTTCCTTAACAATTATTGTCCAAGTAATGCATTGTCATTGCCAGAATTTACTTATTTTTATAATTGAACTTCATGATATACTTTGTTGAAAAACTAACTCAGAATTCTAGAACTTCTGGAGAAGTAGTAAGTTAAAATTTAAATAGGAATAATGACTAATGAACAATTATAGTTTTAAAAGCAGAAATGATCCTGCACTATGACCCAATATGACACTGTTGAAAGTTTATCTTGAGAAAATCTCATTCCTTTGTCCAAGGAGACAGCTACGCTTTGTTGCAGAATATCTAACTATGGCAAATATATATCAATAACCAAAATGATAAGTAAAGTATATTGTCCACCAAAAGAAATTTAAAATATTTGTGAAACAGGATTTAGCCCTCACTAACACTGACAATAACATTTTGAGGAATTGATCTAGTTTTCATTTATTAAGTTTTAATAGTTATTAACATTGAAATGACAAAGAAAAAACTCTTTGTATAAAGAAAAAATGACAAAAATTAAAAATAGAATTTTAAATTTCAAAATTTTAATGTTTTCTTTAGAGATTCAAACATGCACAAAGATATTTACAAGAATAAGATTAATTTGTTTTTTTAATATGTTAAAAATATATAGAAGGTTTTATTGTTTTGTTTCATGATTAATAGGTTTTAGAAACATAAGTAAAATCAGCTTTCAATTGCCTGAGGCCCAGCAGGAGTTGGCCTTGTTTGGAGACAGACAGCACTATGATTGTACAAATCTATGATGTATGATATTAAAGCAGGAAAATGAAAGACGATTGCTTATCACAGGTGCCATAATCCCATTGAATTGATAGTCAACATCTTTTAATCCTCTAGTTACAGTTTTTATATTGTCATTTTTAATTAAGTAGGTATTTATTGTTATTTTTTAAAGGTCTTTATACAGATAGCAGAGATCAAAGTGTGTCATAAAGTATTGGAGAAAAGGACACATGGCTGAAATAAGAGTGTAAATACATAATCTTAATTACACACACATGCACAATTCTTATGGAAAAAAGATGATCACATTTTGGAAGCTAAATATATTTCATAAACATTTTTATTTACAAAATTTCAACACCTGAAAATATAGCTATGAGTTATAAATGCTAAAAATGCATACATAATTGTAAAAACATCCTAAACATAACAAGAAACCTATGATGTATCTAATGTATTACTCACTTTTTATTCTGAGTTAAATATGTTCTGAATTGAAAAGTAAAACTAAATACCATAGGTAACTAGTTGTTAACCCATTACCCAAGTTCATAACCTTAAGACTACCATGCCAGAATATGCAAATTTATAATTGTTCTATGTAAGATTTGCAAAACAAATATGAACATTTCTATTTTTAAATAATTATTTCATATCATAATTCTGTCTTATTCCATTAAGCACACATTTGTACGGAAATACTGTTCTACTCTATGGAACATAGTTCGTATCTGATGAATAAAAGGAATAATTTTGAAACTTTTTTAATTGAACATTTCAATGAGTTATGATAAGTATTTCACTAGCCCTATACTCACATGGATTGAAATGTATTCATTGGTATATTATGTTAAGGAAATACTATAATAATATCTTATTCATGATCAAACAAGAAAAGAAACTAGCAAATGATGCAAGTCAATGCTTTATTCATGTTCATCAACGTTAAATATACCTTATTTATATGTTCATCACTATTTCCTCAAACATTTCAAAGATAATCATATAGGATTGACTTTTTATTCACAAGGCATTAAATTTAATTCACATGCTCTCTTTTTTGTATGCATTTATAATTTGGACTAATTTATCAAACCCTTTTGCCAATTCACCATGTCTTTGAACTCATTCTTTTTGTTGATTAAACATTAAGGCAAAAACTAAAGCTCAATGATTGAATTTTTTTATCACTCCTACTTCTTAAAGTACTCGTGATTCCTCAATTTTAGATGTTTATATTTACTGGATGTGACTTTATTTTCTGAATTAAACAAAGGATTAAAGAAAATTCTATGGGAACTAACTTTATGTCAAAGTAGTATGTCTCATGGGCCACATATTGAGTAGAGATTTAAAGAACTTACTAGAAAAAACAAATCAACAAATTTTAACTAATTATGGAGCTGTCAAGAATTCATTGTGTTTTCACTTTTAATACTTTTCATTTGCAACTGAGTAGGGGGCACAATAGTCTTGTACAACCCAAGGATCAGGTGATACCTTAAAACTTTAAGAATGAATTTGCTTTTTGAAATGTCTTTTTTCCCTCCCTTTGGCTTAAATTACACACATTCTAAATGCTCTGTAGAAACTTGGAAGTCCCCTTTAAACTCTAAACCATGTATCTCAGTGATTTCCCACATGACTGTAAGCTCTGCAGATTTATAATACAGTGCTCATTTATGTACTCTATTTCCATTTAGTAGTTTTAAATTTCTTATAAGTCCTTAGCATTACGTGTCCCTTTGCTGTTGTATTATAGAAGTGGATGAAGAGATGTGATCAATGGTATTTTAATAACCTATTCATTATTCATCATCCTACTAAAATGCAACATTTGCTATCTCATATCTCTAAATTCTGGTCTACTTAGTTACTGGAGTGTTATAGATAATTGTTTGAGTTTTTTTTTTTTACCACCATCCCTTAGGATAGCTTAGTATATTAAAAATATTTTCATAGGAAAAAATTTCATCTGATGAGTGTATTAGTACTGAGGTCATATTCATGCTTCTTGCCCTGAAATCAGTCGAAGCTGCTGATTAAAAATCTCTCCTCTCACAAGGGGAACATACCATGTTCCTAGTATCCATGCCGAGTAAGAAGTAAATCTGTTCACAAAATTTCCTTACTCTAGTTCTTTCTCTGGTATATAACAGCATACATTAACTTTTACTAATTGGATGAATTGTTTTTTTATCCATTTTCCATTTAGCATAAAACTTTTTCTGTGACAAATCAACTTCCATAATGTTTTCTTATGATTGCATGCTGCAGAGGAAACTGCTGAATTCTTCTGGCTGTCTTGAGATACATGCAAGTAATTCTTTATTATTCTACACAATCATATAATTAGCATGGTTGGAAGACTATTTAAACATACGCTGTTCTTACTCTTAACAAAATGAATTGAGAAGTTAGCTTGGTCTTTTTGATATTTACACTGTCTTTTTTTTTTTGCAATGACTCGAGACATCTTCATACCCTTTACATAAATGGTCGCAGATTGTAGATATTATAGGAACACAACCTAGTTCTTATTATTGCTTTACAAAGAAAGATTTCCAAAAATATGAAAAGTTTTTCATAGTGAAATATATACAGATCATAGTTATAGATATCTGCTGCTGGAAATACTTATAATTATGCCCACTTATTGTAACTGTATTATCATCAATCATGATATCCATGATTCTGGCAAAAATTTTTATGGCCCTATTTTTCTCTTGGACTTTAGGTCCAGAAATACATGTTACACCCCTTTTCAGACAATAGAACTAACCATGCCATCATTTCAAACTAATGCTTGGTCCTTGTGCTATGAAGTTTAATAAGTAATTAAAAGCACATCTGGATTATTCTGTGTCAGACAGAAAATAATGAATAAATGTCTAATGAATTGGTCAAACTTGACAAGATTACGCTAAATGAGAAAACGTTATATTAGATGAAACTATGAATTTCAAAATCATAACACAGTTGTTTTTGAAAAAAGCAAGAAATAACGGTCTTATTTCATTTTTATCTTTTTAAGATCGGAAATCACATTATTTGCATTTTATGCATAGTCAGTAAAACAGTGCAGATGGAACCACTTCAAAATTCAACAACCAGCAACTAGAATGTGGTGTTTTTACATGAAAATAAGACTAATTTCAGACTTTGCTCTGAGAAATTATTCTTAGCATTAGTCATGTATTGATAACTTTTTTGAAACAGCAGTTGATTTACCTATTTTACTGTACAGTATTTTATATCACTATAGGGAATTTGAAACATAAAATTAGCATAGTAGCAGACACTTATGTTGTAAAAATATCAGTCTTCTGTGACTATCTATAATAGTCAATAAAACATCTCTGTCTGAGAATACAAATTAAATAGTGTATTTTAATTTTCTAATTAACTATAGCTATAATTGTTTAGTATCTTTTTCCTGTATTTACTACAATTTAATTTTGAATGACATATTTTTGATTCAGCCATAAATTATATTAATAGAACAAAGCTGAACTTCACTACTGTAAAATCATCAAAATATACCAATTTCTACTTTTCAGTGCTCAGTGTAAAACAGAAACCACTGAATTACTATCCAAAGTTAGCATTTTTCGTAAAGATAGCAAATGTATAATGGTGATTAAGAAATAAAAATAACAATTTTGAGTACATGTGACTACAGTTGAAAACTCAAAAGTGTAATTAACTACAATTAAAGTCTCAAAAGTGTAATTACTTCCCATTGAAATACAGGATTGAATTTAAGAACTCCTATAATAACAAAGAGGTAAACTTCAACAAAACAATTCTTAGTTTATAATTCTTTGTGAACCTAGGTGGATATACCTGAAAAATAATTTGAAAGGAAAATGTACATGTTTTCAATCTACTTATTTCAGCCATAGGGTGGAATATGACATTGCTGTTAAATAGCAATTTGTATAGATTTATAGGCATGGTTTAGTGAAAAAAATCACAGATTAATAAATACATATGATTTCACACTCTTAGATAAAGTTCACACAACTGCAATGGAAGGAAGTGTATACATATATTTATCACATAAATATATCTGTGCTTATTTATTTCTGTATATTTCATTAGCGAGGTAGCTGTTCATATACATGAATGAGGAGAGTATTTAGAGGTAGCAACAAAAGAGGTAAAATATTTGCTCTTTCTAGATCTGTGTCATTTAGGAATTATGCAAGGATATATTCAAATACCATTGGTTTTAATAAGTTTAAGTAAAAAGAAATGAATACTGCAATGATTATATAATCTATCTTCAGTCACTTAGATGTTCATCTACCTTTTCTTTATGCATAGTTTTAGGAAATAAATTTTACTAGTTGGAAATAATTTAATTTCAAAATCATCTTAATCATGAGTAACCATTTAATTGCATAAGATTTCAAATTTAATCTTTGTTGTAATGTTTTTCTTCAATGTACACTTATTTTGAAATAGACATTGCTTTTAGAGCAGCTTTGGATTCACAGCAAGATTGAATGGAAAATAACAGAGTTCATTGCCTTCCTCCCTGTGCATACATATGACCTTCTCCATCATCAGCATCAGTTATCTCAGTGGTGCGTGTACCTCGACTGATGAACCCCCACTGACAATTCTTTGCCCCACAGTCCATAGTTTAATTTATTCATTTCAATTGACATTTCTATTTCCTACCTCTAGAATCTACTGAATTTGTGAAAAAAATTTGTGCTCCAGTTGCTATTTTCATATATGTTACAGATAGAAACTTAATTTGAATGAGCAATTCTTGGTCTTGTGTGTATTTCTTTCAAAAAACAACATAAAATTAAAATATTTCCTATTTCAAGAGACATTTACTATATAAAATGTGCTCATCAGTTCAAATTTACAATGTTTTTTGTTTTGCTTATGGGTCACAAAATAGACAAAAGTGTCTCTCACGTGATTAATCTACAAACTTACATACTTACAATAAGCTAGCATTCTTTTGCAATATTCTAAATTACGAACCCAAAGAAAGAAAATTAGTGTTATGGTTTATACATTGTGTCAACTTGAGAAGTCTAGTAGCTTAATTAAGTAACTCAGCAGCTCTATATCCTGGGGTGTAGAGCACAGTTACCTGGTCATTGTTACAATTTGAGAAGGTCAGAAGTTTAACTGAAAGACTTGGGAGGGAGCCAGGGGTCTTACTTTGTAAACATCCTCATTTTGTCCAAAGGAAGGCAAGGATGTTTGTGAAGCTACACCCACCCCAGGGGAGCAGCCTGCATACTACAAAAAGGTGAATGAGAAGGGACTGGCTGCTGCTTCTTCGGAGGAGCTCCAGTCCTTGCTGTCAGCTTGGACATCGTCGCCTGGCTTCTGGCACAGACTGTTCAGCTTCGTCGTAGACTCTTCAACCTTCGTTGTAGACTCTCCAGTCTTCGTCGTAGACTCCTCAGTCTTCGTCGTAGACTCTTCAGCCTTCCGTCGTAGATTCCTCAGTGTTCCATCATAGATCCATCGGACTTCTGATACAGACTTGCATAGGACACTGCAGTAAGCTCCAGCCCTTGGGCTGGACCCTTCCCCCTCCAGCGTGCAGACACCCTCTGCACGCTCCCTTATTCAACCTTGTGGCTGACCTTTGTAAGCCAATCTTGTTATTTCTTATACAGTTGTATATTTGGTGTTATATCTGTTTCTCTAGTAAACCCTAACTGATACAATTAGCAATTTATATGAAATTGTCATTTGAAAATATAAATTTTCTTTTTTTTTCTTCACTACCTGAAGTTAGAGAGTGATAGGAAACATTGGAAACTCTGATTAATTCATTTGCAGGTTGTGAATGAAATGCACGATGAATGTTCAAATAAAAAATGTTAATAGAGTAAAAGATACATTGCCATTAATCTTCCTCAAATTGCCTTCCCTCACTGTGAACACACAGCCCATCTTTCTCACCATTTTCTGAAGCAGTGCTGAAAGTCTTTTTTTGTGAGTGTCAGTTTTCTGTCCTGGCTGCCTTGATGTCATGAACCAACCCAAAACTGCTACTTTTCGTGGTTATTTTTACTTTGGGAAAGAGTCAGAAATTGCGTGGTGCTACATCTGGTGAATAAGACACACATTAAATGTTTTTATGAGCCCATCTTTCCATTGGATGGTATCAGGTAGCAGGACTCATGTTTTTGATCGCATCTCCTTTTCTCTGCTTCCCGGTCAGCATGCCGTGAGCCATTTCTCCTCTTCCACGCTCCTGCGCCATGCTGCCGGGCCTTGCTTGCAGACAGCCCCTGGGCTGAAACCTCTACAAATGAGCCAAAATAGACTCCTCCTCCTTTAATTTGCAGATGTCATGTATTTTATCCCAGCAATGAAAAAGCTAAGTAAGATAGCTATGTAATGACCAATTTATTTGCACTGTTTCATTCACAAGATTAACAAAGTAGAACAGACATCTTAATTTCAAAAATTAAGCATAATTTGTCCCATTACTTGTAATAGAATTTGTAATACTCGTAATGGTTGACCAAATGTTTAAAACATGACATAATATTTTCAAAGCCCTTCAGGCTTTTCTAACAAATAAAACAGGTGTTTTCATCTCTACAACTACAATTTGCAAAAGCTGCAACATTTAGATGCTTGATCATTTATAAGTAACCAAATTTATTTATGTGTTGAATTTTTCACATAAAAATATGTATCTTTATATGTTATATAAAGATATAAACAGATGTATTTTTTGTTTAGATAAGGGAGAGACACTGTGAATAAAATTCAAATTTAAATATGTTTTTAGTTTTAAAATAGTAATAATAACATATTTCCTCATAAACTGTGTCTGTCAAGCAAGTAATGTTAACTTCACTCATTATATATTTGTTAACAAGTAGACATTCCAGTATTCTAATGTTTAAAAGACTTCTATCCTAATTACATCTAGTTCATGTATGTGTTGTCCCAGAATAATGAGAATCAGAAATTTTAATTAACAAATACCAAGAAAAATTTAAAATATACCTGAGTCAACTTAGATTTCACAAGGAAAGAGAGCAAAGACATATAAGTCATACAAAGAGCATTGCACATTTTCAACCAAATCTTATTTTCTGAGAATGAATGGGAGTAGCACGGCAATAAACACTCATTTTTGGATGGAAAGTTATTATTGATGATATTTTATTAAGTACCACCTAAGTAACTTATAAGGTATGAACACTCAATTTATAGTATCAATAAGAGACTCAGATATAACCTGAAATACATGGAATTAAAACTATAAACTGTTTTTTTGTGAGTAGTCTATATATATCTACGTACATGTCTACCTACATATGTCTACAAACTTATGTCTATATTCATATTTCTAAATCTATGGGGCATGCATAGTCCCACAGTATTCAATAATAGGATGCTTAGAAATGTGGAGTGTTATTAAATCCACAAACATATTCTTAACAATTATTTTAAAATTTATTCCTAAGTATTATAGAATTTATGCTTTTATAGGTGAATTTTTTATTATATTAATATGTTGTAAATTTATGCAGAAAAGTTTTTAATTATTGCATAAAATTCCTTAGCATCATTATTCTGTAATTTGTATTACTTCTGACAAAATTTTCAATAAATTTTCTATTGTCTATAAATAAAATCACATCAAAAACACTCCTTGTTATCTTCTCCTTTCGCATCTTATGCTATCATTTTGTGCCTCTAATTACAAAATTAATATTTTCATAAAATGATAACATAGTATAAATATTCATCATATTTATTAAATCAAATAAATTTTTATTAAATTATATTCTACATACAGCGATTATAAAAAGCAGAAATGCATAGCAGGGTCAATTTTTGTGAAGTGAATCTCCTCATACCCAGTACACAGCAAGAAAGCTAAGGCCACAAGCATTCCAGAAGCCATGCTGTGTCCCTGTTCAGAAACTGCCCATAGCAAAGGTCATTATCATCCCATTTCATTAGCAAAGGGTGGCTCTTCTGTTTCACACAGAACAGAAGAAATAAAATCAAACAACACATTGGAAATAAAATCAAATAACGTGTTGCTCATTATATGACTTCTTTTGCTAAATTATTCCTTTTAAAATTTTTTTGGAATAATAATATTTTTCAAAGTTCATTATGGTAGGACATTCTATGTGGGTGCAGACATTTGTTATGTTAGACTGTTATAAATAAAGTCTTTATAGGTATTCTCGTATATGTCTCTTTGCTGCATAATTATACCTGTACTTATGTAAGCTCATATTTTTTATTAATAGTGACAGTGTTATTCATTTTTTTAATCAAATAAATTTTTTAACCTTCTCTTTCCTTGCCTTATTTTGTGGATTAGCACTTCTATTATAGTATTGTATATTATTGTATAGTGTTGGGCAAGTTTAAATAATTCATGTTGTTAATGTGGAAACATTCTGAAATCCTCTGTGATGCATAATATTAGATGAAAGACTTTTGTGGATACACTTTCTTAAAAACAAATTCTACTCCATTTCTAATTTGCCAACAATTTTATCATTAAATGATGTAGGAGTTGATTGAATATTCCCTGCATCTATGAAGATAATGATATAACTTTCCAACTCCATCTGTTAATGCAATAAAATAAACCACTCGTGTACCCGCAGCATAACCCATACTTGTTACTTTTTAATATTGTTGCTTCACTTAGACATTATTCACAATTTTGAAATAAAATCTTGTTCATAAGTGAGAATGATGTAATATTTCTCAATGCACTCATCGGTTTTGGTAGTATTAAGATTATGCTAAAAAGGAGAAGGAAGAGCACACATATTCTTTAAATCACTATTTACAGTATAGATTCTAACAAGTACTATTTTAAGTTTAGGATTTACCAGATGGTGATTGTAATGGTAATATTTTATAATAAAAACCTAACTACTCTTAAAAATCAGATAATATAGTCAAAGAGAAAATGGATCACATAAGAAAAGATAAAGGAAGAAAGAAAATAAAATAGGCTGTAACTGGAGTACTATTAAGAAAAAAAATCTTATACTGACCATAATTATATTTTTGCCTAAAAATAGAAAACTAAATTAATTTTTTCTATAACTAAATTTGCTTCTGCTTACCATATAAATATACATTCTCAGGGTAAAAATGTATCTCATATCTAAATTATTTAGTACTGTGATTAAGTGACCATCTGTCTGGTTGATGGGAAAAGGAATGCATAATTTGAGGTCCTAAAATAACTGCATGATTATGACTGTTATAAATTGTGATCAAAATTTAAGCCTGATCTAAGATTTAAAAGTAAGCTGCATTATTTACCAAAAAATCTGTTATTTTGAACTCTTATTCATATGATAAGTATATATTACATATAAAAATTACTTAGATGAACTCAATATTTATATAAAATTTTTAAATAATTTACATATTCTTGTTTTCACTACTTGCTATCTGAAGGACCAAGGACCACCATCGCATCAATGAAAATCTTAGATTTTTCATCTTTTAAATGGAAAAATAATATTTATATAACTGATAATCTATGCACAATGAATGGCAATTATTATTTTAATAAAAACTATCAATCATTACATCAAGTAGTTAATTTGTATTCCCTGGCAGAGTTTATAAATTTTGAAAAAATCTTGTATTAGATTCTGGTGTTTCTGAAAACTGTGGAAAACAGAAAATTTACATTTTAACTTTAAGTAATCTGTGTAAAACTCATTTCACACTGTAGTACACTTTCAGTTGTTAGGATAGCTTCACAACTTTCTCTTAGTTATAGATGATTGATAATATTATTGTTGAATAATAACTCATTGAGCAATCACTTTTTTAAAAAAAGTTGTTTTCTATGTAATTGGTATTTAATTGTAAAGTGAGGTACTTTTACATTCTCAATACTTTTGAGAAAACATAGGAAAAGTTGGTAAGAATTTTTCCCAAGGATATGCAGCAAGAATGTGGCAACATAAGTGAATTTAAGAAAAAGTCATATTCTTAATTCCTTTGCTGTATTGGGAAACTAGCACAGCTTTCTAATGTGTTTGGGCATCATGCAGTACAATTAGCACATGAAGAAAGACAAGTACAATCTTCCACAGTTTCACCTTTGTAGATGCAACTAATTGTAGATGGAAATTAGTCTTTAAAAATGTAACTAGCTGTTCCAAATATGTTCCGAGTTTTTTCTCTGTCATTTTTCCTTAAATAATTTAACTATTTTCTTAATATTTGCATTGTATTATTCATGTAATCTAGTGATTATTCTAAGTACACAAATCATATGTAAATATTGCACCATTTTACACAAGGGTCTTAAATGACCACTGATTTTGGTATCCTTGGGGATTTGAATACTGGAATCTTGTCCTCTGCAGGAAACAAAGCAAATCTTTATACAATAAACAGGCTATTCATTTCAAGTATTGAAGGAAAGCTATAAGAACATTATATGAAGCTTGTTAAATAGAAAATCAACATGCTTGAGGACACTTTATTTACATTTTCCCACCTTCCAGATTTGGAATATTTTAGATTTGCAGAAAATGGCACAACAAAAAGAATGATTAAGTACTAGTCTAGATACTCTTAGCCTAAATAGTTTTGTCGGTGTTGTAATTTGAACACAGGACCTCACCTAAAGCTTTCTATGCACATAGGTGGGGCTTCTGAGAGGTGACTGGATCCTGGGTGGCTGTGCTTACCCATACATAGCCGACTGTGCTGTTGAGCAGGGAGGCCGGTTAGAAGAGGTGGGTCCCTGGAAGTGTGACCGAACAGCATGTCTCTCCCTCGCAGACTCATTCCTTCTCTCTCTGCTTCCTGGCTGCCAAGATGTGAGCATCTTTCCTCCACTGAGCTCTTATACCACAGGGCTTCATCTGTCAGCCAGTTGGCCATGAACTGTAATTGTGAGCCAAAATAAACCTGTCCTTAGTTTGATGTGTCAGGTACAGTGTCTCAGCAATGAAGAAAGTGATTAAGACAGGAAGTGTATGTCTTTGAATTTTTTTTTTTTTTTTGGTAACTTCTCTCTGTTTTAGTTTTCTTTTTTGGGAAAGGGAAAGCGGTCAATCTTTTAAATGGAAAGTTTATCTTCAAATTCTATAGTTTAAATATGATTTACAAAACTATATATAGTATTAAAATCAGTGTTGGTCTGGTAATACCATCTCTATAACTATGTCTTTGAACAATGTGTAAATTTAAGAATGCAACAGTTAGATTGGAAGTGTAGTTCACTGGCAGGGTGTCTAGCATTCATAAGGTTCTGGGTTCAATTCCAAACACTACAAAAAATATAAACATTTAACACATTTGTAAAACAAATATTAAGCTGGTCATGTTCTTAGAGCTGATTTATACCTTCTCTAAAATGTATTGTTTAAATATTTGTGTCTTTTTCAGCTCTGTGCATCTATTTCTTACACTTTAGGGATTCTAGTTAGTTGATGTGATTAATTATTATGTATAATGATTTATTGCATCAAAAGACCTTGAAATGTGGTTTTTGTGAAGACCTAAATATTCAGGGAATTGCTCATTTTTCTATAAATACCCTCCTGACACTTGACATTTCTCAGATCAGATAGTGCATCAGATACTGATACAAGCCACATTGATTACTTTCACAAAAAACAAATAATATATGGTAAATTTTAAACAGATATTGAAAGAATTAAAAGGCAAAAACAGTTTGGAAGTAACACAGTGATGTCAGAAACAGCTGCTATATCGAGTGAGTATATTATAATAATGTGATTAATTTAGCATAATGACAGGTGAAATAAAAGCAAGTACATAGATGTTTCAATGACAGAACTTAAAGGAGTTCATATTTGATTGCAGAAGAAAGAAGGACAAAATAAAGAAAACTATGTTTAAATCTTGTCTTAAACTACTGCAGCCTGGACAAGTAATTAAACAGAGGGGAAAGACAGGGAACCACCTGCAGGAAAATAATATAAGAAAGACAAGCCAATGCATATCAGCTATAATTGTCAATGCAAATATTTTCAATTCATCAATCAAAAGAAATAGACTGACAGAATAGATAAAGAAACAAGATACAACAATATGTGTTGCATTCAAGAAACACATTTAACTCAAAAAGAAATTCATAGACTGAAAGTCAAAGGATGAAAAGCAACACTTCATGTGTTGTGCCACTCTATTTGTGGACAATGTGAACTTCAAGCCAAGACTGATCAAAAGAGACAAAAAGTCACTAAATACTAATTTAGATAAAACTCTAAGAAGAAGAGATAAAACTCATAAATATACATATGTACCAAATACAGGTGCACCCAGCTGTATGAAACAAATAATAATAACATGAAAAAATCAAGTAAATGCTAACACAATTGCAATGGAGGACCTTAATACCCCACTGTCACAAATAGATAGCTCAGACAGAAAATCAACAAAGAAATATTAGAACTGAACCATATCTGAACAAATGAACTTAGCTGATGTCAACAAAGTGTTTCACCACACAACATCACAATGTCCTTTCTTCTCAGTGGCACGTTGGACATTCTCCAAAATAGACCACATAGTAGCCCGTGCTTAACTATATGCAAAAAATTGAAATTATCTCATGAATTTTACCTGACCACGGTGCAATGAAATTGGAAATCAATGCAAAAGAAATCAAAAAATGCAGTAAACAACATGGAAATTAAATAACACCCTACTGAACAACCAATTGGTCACACATTAAATTAAAGTAAAATAAGCTGAGGGTGGTGTCACACGCCTTTAATCCCAGCACTCCGGAGGCTGAGGTAGGAGGAGCGTTGTGAGTTCAAGGCGGGCTTGGGCTACAATGCGAGTGCAAGGCCGACCTGAGCTACATAGTGCGACCTGCCTCAAAAAACCAGGGCCGGGAGTTTGGCTCAGTGACTTAAGCGCCTGTCTGTCTGCCAGGTGCGAGGTTGTGAGTTCAATCCCTGGTGCCTCAAAAAAAAAATAATAATAATAAAATAAATTCATTCATTAAAGTAAAAATTGAATGGTATCTAAAATTAAATGATAATGCTGATACAACATACTTGAAGTTAAAGATGCAATGAAAGCAGTCCTAACAGGGAAATAAATAATGGAGACCACTCACTTCAGGATAAGAGAATGAGCTCAAATAAACAACCTGATAATGAACCTCAAACTTCTGGAAAAATAAATGAGCAGAACAACCCATATCTTGTGTGAAACAGGAAATTATAAAGGCCAGAGTGGAAATTAATATAATTGAGACTAAGAAAACAATACAAAAAAATCAATAAATCAAAAATTTGGTTCTTTGAAAGAGTCCACTATCACCACTTCTATTTGCTATGGTTCTGGAAACACTCCAAGAGCAATTAGAAAAGAAAAAGAAAAGGAGTAAAGACAGGAAAGAAAGAAGTTAAATTATCATTATTTTTAAGCGACATGATTCTCTACACAGAAGACCCCAAAACTCTGCCAATAGATTTCTAGATTTAATAACCAAATTCAATCATACAGCTGGATAGAATCAGCATGCAAAAATCAATGGAATTCCTGTACATAAATAATAAACTCACTAAAAGTTAAATTACGGATTCTGCACCTTTCATAATAGCATTGTGAAAAGTGAAATAGCCATCAATCTAACAAAGGACTCTAGACTCTAGTACTCTGAAAAAGTAGATTGAACAAGGTATAAGAAAATGGAAAGCTATCCCTTGTTCATTGGTAGGAAGAACCAACATAATGAAAATGGCCATACTCCCAAAATTATTATACAAATTCAATGCAATCCCATTCAAAATACCATTAGCATACCTTACAGAACTAGAGAAAATACTCCAAAAGTTCTTTTGGGATCAGAAGACACATAAAATAATGAAAACAACTCTAGAAAGCAAAGGAAAGGGAGACAGCATCACAATCCCTGACTTGAAACTATACTGCAAAGCTATTATGAGTAAAAAAGTGGCACTGGCAAAAAAACAGAACTGAGAATCAGTGGATCAGATCTGAAAACACAGAAACAAGTTCAAACACACCCAGTCACCTTGTCTTCAACAAAAGGGCCAAATACATTCACAAGAAGATAGATAACCATTTAACAAATGGTTCTGGAAAAATGGGCTTCCCACATGTAGAAGATTAATATAGAACTGTGTATCACCATCCACTGAACGTAAATCAAAATGAATCAATGGTCTAAACATAAAAACAACACAGTAAGCCTGGAGAAAAAGAAAGTAGATAGAATTCTTGATAACATAGGTGTAGGCAGACTTCAAACAAAACCCCAGTGGCATGGGAAATACTACAAAGAATTAACAATTGAAATCTCATCTTTTTAAAAAGTGTTTGCACAGCAAAAGAAATCAACAACAGAGTAAAGACACAACTCACAGAGTAGGAAAAATCTCTTAACCAGTTGCTCTTCAGACAAAGAACTAATATCTAGAACATTTAAAGAGCTGAAAAATCTGGGGACCAGGACACAGCTCAGTGACAAAGCACCTGCCTGGCAAGCATGAGGTTCTGAGTCTGATTCCCAGTACCAAAAAGGAAAAAAGAAAAAAACATATGAGACACCTCTAAATTTAAAGATACAATCCATAAATTAGCATCTGAAATCAATAGAAACTTCCCAGAAGAAGTACAAACAGCAAACATATGAAAAATATTCAACATCACTGATAATTTGAGAGCTACAAATTAAAAAAAATACTGAGATTCTATCTCACTCCAAAAAGAATAACTATCATTAAGAAATCAGTCAATAACGAACGCTAGCAAGGCTGTCTAGGAAAGAGAACCTCTCTTCACTGCTAGTAAGAGTGTAGATTGGTGCAACAACTGTGGAAATCTTGTCAAGATTTCTTTAAAAAGCTAAAACTAGACATTCCATTCAGCCTAGTTATCCTGCTTCTGGTTATACTTCCAGGAATATTAAAAATATTATATCACAGTGATATATGAACACTCATGTTTATAGGAGCACAGTTTGCAATAGGTAAGTTTTGGAAAGAGCACAAATGTTCATCAACTGAGAAATGGATAAAGAAGATGTGGTTTTCATACAATAGAGTGCTACTCAGTCATAAAGAGGAATAAACTTGAGACATTTATAGCTCAATAGATGGACCTTGAGATCATACTCTCAAGTGAAATAAATTGGACACAATGTATAAATATCACTTAGTTGATGTAAGAAACTGAGAGTGAGGTAAGAAACTGAAAGTGTAAGCAAGAATCAAAATATATAATAGATACTGTGAAAAAGGAAGAAATTGTTTAAGAGAAAAGGAGAATGGGAAGGAGAAAGGAAGAAAATGAGAAAAAAAGGATAAAATGAAAACAAATGTATGTAAAGAAGGAGGATAAGAGAAATTGAAGAGAGGGAAGAATGGAAGAGAAAAAAGGAGGAACTAAGACACCATATACAGGTGCAAGTTCCCTATGATGAATGTGATTATATATACATATATATATATAGTACCAATAAATGTAATAAATTAATAAAAGATTGAGGCATGTAGGGCCATGTAATACAAACTTGTGTTTTCTTTTCTTTTCTTTTTTTTTTTTTTTTTCATTTTCTGGTACCAGGGATTGGATCGAGCTCACAACTTTGCTCTTGCCAGGCGTCAAGAATTGTGTTTCATCACACACACACACACACACACACACACACAAACTTGCTGGAATACTGAAAAAGGACAAGTTATATCTACGCCATTTGCAAAGGTTTCAGATTTCAGCTCTGTCTGAATCCACCCAAATATCCTTACATGATATCGTACTCCTTTCATTTTAAATTTCACATGAACCCTAAATCTGGCAATGAATTCAACATACAAAATGAGACAAACAACGTAATTAAAACTTGATTCTAATTTTCAGTGAAGTTGTGCATGTGTTTCCAAGTTAGCAAAGATTACTTCAGGACCATCAAGTAAGCTCTGTGGTTCTCTAATGTTGACTTATGCTGAGAGTTTAAAACTGTGCTATTTCTTTTATGTCTAATAATTTTCCATGAAATTAGAAACAAGTCTTCCTCCTCCTGGCTTCTAGATTCTAAAAGTAAAAAATGTTCTTCTTTTATAGTAAAAACAAGTGAATAAATAAAGTCATAAGGCAGAGGGGACTTAGAAGAAGGGGACTACAATTAAATTTTGTAATCAACAGAACACAATTCTTATGAATTAACTAATATTCGTTTATGTGTCATTGGTAAAAGAGCACTAGTGGTTTTTGAAAGTGTATTAAAGTGTGAAGAAATCAAACTGTTCTGTCTTATTGGCACAGTAATATGACAGTCAGCAGCCAATGAACATAGACATGAGAAGATGAGATACTTAATAGAGAAATATGGCTTTTAATACTGAGAAATCTATGTGAGAAGGAACTGGCTAATTCTTGTTATTAAAGAGACAAACAATTTCTCATTTTATCCTGATTTTTGTGCTTTAAGCATGCTTACATTTTCAACTTCACCAAATCATCTTCAAAGCAAGTGGAGTAAAAATTGTATCTATGTACCCACCTGCATCATTTTCTTACACTGATTTTGTACATCTTATCTAGGTAGACAATGCAGGCATCGATTCTTTTTAAAAAATGATTATAATGAAGTAACATATTTGGGGGATAATAAATTTAAAAGCAATTTTTGAATTTCTTAAATCTATATTATAATGGCAAAAGTAGAATTTTATAAGTACATATAAACTCCACCTACAATGAATCACTGAATGGGAAAATGGATTACTAAATAAGATAAATGGAATGGAGCATCCTTTTATGAGAGAAGAAGTGTGTCTAAAATAGTACCTTAGTTATGTGGCATTTTTCTCCAGCAAAGTTCAGCTGCTAGATGCCCATTTTTACTTTTTACTACTTTACATAATTAAGTACAATAGTATGATTTCAGATACTACTACCCAACTGTGTAGAAGAGGACATTGAATGATAAAGGTTATATAATCAAACCAAACGCAGATCAGTTCAATTGCAAGATGGAAAATGTAAGCACAGGCTCATTATTCCAGATTCCTTTTACAACCCCAGAAAATAAACAGGTATTTTTTAACATAATTGGAATTAAATAAACATAAAATTTCTAATGCTTAAAAAACAGTACAATGTAACTTTTTAAAATAAATGAAAAAGTTTAGCAATATTTTTGAAAATGACAGAATGAAGTTGAGAAAAAATTTAATAAAGCATTTACTGTCATTCATGTCATTTTCTTCACATTGAAAGTGAAGAGTGAATCAGTATAATATTGGCAATAAATCTCCTATCATTCTTTAATACCTAAAAAATGGCTCAATTGTAAGACCAACATTTGTCAAGAAATGACACAATTAGATTTACCCTAAGGAATTACTTTTTTGTGCAGTACAAGATCACCTGAACATAGTAAATCTTTGGCACATACGTGGTTTTTCCAGTAAAAAAGTAAACCTCAAACTTTAGCATACATTAAAATAACCTGTGGGCTTATTAAGCCAGAGATTTTTGGGTTCCATCCCCTGAATTTCTGACTCTATAGTTTTGGAGTGACGCTGGAAAATTTGTATTTTAGCAAGTTTCCTAGTAATAATAATAATACCAGTGGCTCAGGGACCAGAATCTCAATACCATTACACCATGAGAAAGCAAAGTTTTCCTGACATCTCAAGCAGTGGTCATGCCAACTCACCCACTCAGCATGATTGAAAACAGGAAAGTAGCCATTGGAGAATAGGGTAGTTCTTATCATAATTATAAATACTTTACCCACTGTGAGCACAGATGCCTCTGAATCTGTAGTAGTCTATATTGTCAAAAAAATCATTCTCTATCATTTGAGATATGTTCAGATGAGTATATATAGGAAAAAAGACCCAAACTACTTTCAATATGACCAGGAATTACAGAAAGGTACACTGAATATGAAATGACAAAGGAACACATATGTGGATTTTATCAAGCTATCAAAAATCTCATCAAGAGAAAAATGAGAGCCATTACTCAGCCTGTCTATTCCTCTCCACACCAAGCATTCTGATTCAGCTGTGTGCAGTCAAGAAAGGGACAGGACTGTCCTAGTTTTCATAAGGAGGAATCACATTTTCTAGTTGTAGCACTGGATTCATCAGTTTATCCTTGTCTTTGTAATATTG
This sequence comes from Dasyprocta punctata, assembly GCA_004363535.1. NCBI lineage: Eukaryota > Metazoa > Chordata > Mammalia > Rodentia > Dasyproctidae > Dasyprocta > Dasyprocta punctata. The sequence goes on from RJWM01002800.1 coordinate 24,276, forward strand.
AGCTGCATGAATTGGCTACATGGAGAGGGACGCTACCCTAAGGCAAGGTGAAATTCTGCCCACTGAAAGCATTTTCCTAATAGCATAAAGATGATCTCTGAGTAAATGTGAAAAAGAAAGACTCTGAGTCTGCATCATTAGAGCTCCATATAGAGGGGAAACATTCTTAGAAAATAAAACATTATAAAAGTATGACTTTCACTGATATTTCTTTTGTGTTTTACTTTGAGAATAGGCACAAGTACAGTGAATTTAATTTTTGCTTTTGTACCAGAATTCATGAGCACAGTAAGGAAGGCTCAAAAATTCTGTTTCATACACATGAATCCATAACTTCATTTGTGACTGTGCATTCATCTCTCATACTCTGAGCATAGTAGCACCCTGTGAGCATTACTAGTGTATGGAAATTGATTATTTTTTTATACATGTTGGCCCCAAATTTATGAAACATACTTACCTTGTGTTCTCACAAAGCTTTGGAAATCTAACACTGTAGAAATGCTGACTAGGTTGCCCTACTTGAAGGTATCATTCAAGGGAAATTTTGTCCATTCTCAACTTTCCAGTTGAGAATGCCTTAAAACCAAATCCTCTTTTACAGTGAAACTCTCCTGTACTTAGTATATTATTTACATTAATTGCAATTTGCCTCAGTCACCTAGAACTCTTCAATAAGCCATTTTGAGAAGCTTCAGTGTAGAATTATTTTTCTACGCAAAGATCAGATAAAAAGAAAAGAAAGAATTGAGTTAAGAAAACCTCCGTGGTTTTCAAATTTAATTTTTTAAAGTGCTACATAAAACAGAGAAGTTGGTATGCTGGCAACTTACTTAAAAACTCATTATTCAAGCTGGGCGTGGTGGCGCACACCGGGTGCAGTGTTGTGAGTTCCAGGCTGGCTTGGGCTACAACGTGAGCAGAAGGCCAGCCTGAGCAACATAGTGCTACCCTACCTCAAAAGAAATAGGGCTGGGAGTTTGGCTTGGTGGCTTAAGCATCTGCTTGGCAGGCGTGGGGTTGTTAGTTTAATCCCCGGTACCCACACACACACAAAAACCCCTCCTCAGTGTTCACTTTTAAAAGAAAGGTTGTATAAAGATAGATACACAAAACAAGGTTTGATTGATATGTAATTTGTGTTTCTAAAGATATATTGGTAATCCTTGCCCAAACGATTCTTCCAATAAAATACATAAAATAATTATTTTCTAGTTAGATTACCAGGTTATTACTAGGCATTCTCTCATTCTTCAATTTAAAAGGACTTAGACCTTAGCCTAAAAAATGTCTGAAAATTTGAAATTATGATACTATTTTATTACTAACATTAAAATCATTGAACGATATTTAAACTTATTGTGTATATCTTTTAAAAATAATTACCAATATGTAACACTACAGATTTATAACCAGCAGAATGTGAATATTTCAATGTATTTTTTTCATGATGAATATGCAGAATTGAACACATTTTAATTTTTTTTTCAATGAATCTTCACAGTTGACTGTGAAAAGTTTGAGTAATGAGTAGAAGGTAATATTTGTTATATATTTATAATATTGTATGTCTAGGCATTAGTATGCAGATAAACATACATTTATTTCATAGATATATTTTTTGTTTAATTTGGCTTTGCAGTGCTGATTAGGGAAATAATTCAAATGAAAGCATTTTTTTCTGGGAATGAAATATTTCTGATATTATCTACATTGCTTTACTATTAGGACTTCACCAACTCTTTCAATGGTTTATTTTTGGTCTGATGTGTCCTTTGTGTCATCTCTTTGGCATTATTGATTTCTTTCTTCTCTTCTAAGTAAGTCAAAGTTTATAGCCCTTAGACATACTATTCATGTACTTTATTTGGTGACTTTATTTGGTTTGCACACACAATTTTGGGGAATATTTTAAATTGTTAAATGCAATTTACCCAAAAGCTTCTTTTATTGTACCCACCATTATTATACACAATTGTGACTCAAGGTTTGCACTTGGTGTTTTGCTCATGACTTGTCGTGTCGTCTAGTTCTAATTCCCTGACCCAATGTTGCCACTATTTGAAATTTATAAAACGAAATAATGAAATTTTCCTTTAGATATGCTTGCAAGTGACCCTATTTGGTAGCATCATTCTAGGTAAGAGTTAGCTATAAGATGGTAGTAACACACTTCTGGTTTGTACCTTAATAACCTTCAGTTTATTAAGTCAATGAATACACATATTTTCTTCAATATGCTTTTAATTGACACATCGTGGACTGTGAGTAATATATAAGATACCTGGAATTTGGAAATAGTAACACTGGTCTGTTAAGAGTTAAATGGAAGAGCAAAGAAGGATTATAGGAAAAAGCAGATCATTTCCAACCAAAATAGTACCTAGAAAACGACTTTGGGTGTCAAGAGAGAGGAAATACACAGTTAATTAAAAATAAAGAAAATTAAAACAAAATTTACTTAAAGTAATACGAAGATTTTAGATAATTCAGTTTTATGAAGAAATGCAGTATCAAGAAGTCTGGGCAGATGCTTAACATTTAACTTAAAAAGAAATTCATAGACTAGAATTCACAGGATGGAAAACAATACTCCATGTGACAGGATTCCGGAAGAAAGCAAGGGTAGCAATTCTATTTGCAGAGAGTGTGAACTTCAAACCAATACTGATTAAAAGAGACCAAGAGAATCACTACATACTTGCTAAGGGAAGACTCCAAGAAGAAGACATATATATATATATATATATATATATATATATATATATATAGCACTGATGCACCCAATTACATAAACAAGTATTAATGGACATGAAAAATCAAATAAGCACTAATACAATTGTGATGGGAGATCTTAATACTCCACTGTCACTTTTGGATGAACCAGACAAAAAATCAACAAAGAAATGGCAGAATTAAAATAAACCTGTGAACAAATGGACTTAGCAGATGTCTACAGGGTGTTCCACCCCACAACATTGGAATATGCATTCTTTTCAGCTGCACATGTGACATTCTCCAAAATAGACCATATATTAGCCCATAGTACATGCTTAAGTCAATGCAAAGGAATTGAAATTATCACATGCATATTATCTGACCATAGTGAAACAAAATTGGAAATCAAGGTCAAAAGAAACCACAAAAACTACACAAACACATGGATATTAAATGAAACCCTCCTGAAAAACCGATGGGTCACCAAGGGAATTAAAGAAGAAATTAAACATTATCTACAATTAAATTAAAACACAGATATAACATGCCAGAATTTATAGGACATGATAAAAACTGTCATACTAGGAGGATTTATAGCAGCAAACTATCATATTAAGGAAAACAGAATGAACTCAAATAAACAATTTAATGTTGAATATCAAGCTCTCAGAAAAGAAAGAACAAATTAAACCCAAAGATCATACTAGAGAGGAAATTATAAAGATAAAAGGAGAAATTAATGCAGTTGAGGCTAAGAAAACAATACAAAGAATCAAGTAATCAGAAAGTTGGATCTTTGAAAGATTAAATAAAATTGATAAATGTGTAGGCAATCTTAACAAAAAGAGGGGAAAAAAGACTCACATTCAATCAATTAGGAATGAAAAAGGTAAAATCTCAACAGATCCTGTGGAAATCCAGAAGATTATCAATACCTACTTTCAGAAACTGTTCTCTGATAAAAATGGAAAACACAGAAGAAAAGGACAGATTCCTGGACATAAACCAATTATAAAAACTGAATCAAAAAGACACAAGTATTCTAAATAACCTGATACCAGTGATTGAAATTGAAAACATAATTAAAAACCTGCCAATGAACAAAAGCCCAGGCACTAATGGATTCATTGGTGAATTCTACAAAAATTGAAGAAAAAATCTGTAGTTCCACTAATGCTGAACCTCTTTAATGAAACTGAAAGGGAAGCAATACTTCCAAAATCATTCATGGAAGCAAGCATTACTCTACTACCTAGCCTAGAGAAGGACTCAACTAGAAGAGAAAACTACAGACTAATACCCCTAATAAACATAGATGCCAAAATCCTCAATCAGATTCTGGCACACAGAATACAGCAAACCATCAAAAAGATTATACACCACGACCAAGTAGATTTCATCCTAGGGACTCAAGGATGTTTTAATATACACAAATCAATTAAAGCAATACACTGTTTTTTGTTTTGTTTTGTTTTTGGTTTTGGTTTTGGTTTTTTGTATCAGGAATCAAACTGAGGACCTCTTGCTTTCTCGACAAGCACCGTACCACTGAGCTATATCCCCAGTCCTCCAAAACACCACATTAACAAAGACAAAAATCACATGTCCTTCTCAATAGATACCAAAAAATCATTTGAAAAAGTCCAACACCCATTCATGATAAACTCCCTATACAAAACTGGAATAGATGGTCTTTACCTCAATCTCATCAAAGCCATCTATGACAAACCAACAACTAACATCATACTAAATGTTCAAAACCTGAAACTTTTCACTCTAAAATGAGGAATAAGACAAAGATGTTCACTATCACCACTCCTATTCAATATAGTTCTGTAAACATTAGCCAGAGCATTAGACAAGGGGTAGGAATAAAAGGAATAAGATTAGGAAAGGAAGAAGTTAAACTATCATTATTTGAAACTGACATAATACTCTACACAGAAGAGTTCAAAAATGCCACCAAAAGATTTCTAGACTCAATAAGCAAATTGAATAGCATAGCTGGATGCAAGGTCAACACCCCAAAAACAATAGCCTTCCTATACACAAGCAACAAACTCATACCAAGAGATAAAAATTAGGGATAACACACCCTTTACAATACACCCATAAAGAATGACATGCTTAGAAATTAATCTAACAAAGAAAGTAGCAAATCTATACACTGAAAATTACAGTACCCTGAAAAAGCAGATTGGAGAAGAAATCAGAAAATGGAAAAATATCCATTGTTCATGGGCAAGAGGAACCAATATAGTGAAAATGGCCATATTCCTAAAATTATTATACAGAGTTAATGTAATCTCAATCAAAATACCATTAGCATATCTCACAGAATTAGAGAAAACAATCCTAAAATTCATTTGGAACCAGAAGAGACCTAGAATACTGAAAGGAATCTGGGCTACAAAGGCAAGTCTGGGGACATCAAAATCCCTGACCTAAAATTATACTACAAAGCTACCGTGATAAAATCATCATGATATTGGCAAAAAATCAGACCTGAGGATCAACTGGAACAGAATGCAGACACAACTACAAACACAATCAGTCACTTTATCTTTGACAAGGGTGCCAAATGTTTCGTGGAAGAAAGATGGCCTCTTTAATGAAAGGTGCTGGATAAACTGGCTTTCCACTTGCTGAAGACTAAAACTAGACACATGTCCATAACCATGCACTAAACTAAAGTCAAAATGGATTGAAGATCTAAATATTAAAGCAGAAACAATAAATCTACTGGAAGAGAAAATAAGTAGAAATCTTTAAGACATAGATGCAAACAGAGAATCATGAACAAATCTCAGACCACACTGGAAATAATACAAAGAATCAACAAATGGGATCTCATCTCAGTAAAAGGTTTTTGCACAACAAAAGAAGCCACCAACAGAGTGCAACGACAATGCAGAGTGGAAAAATTATAGCTAATTTTCCCTTAGACAAAGTTCTTATATTTAAAACATATAAAGAATTGAAAAAATCAGACCCCCCAAATACAAAAACCCAATTCAAAAATGGGCAACTGAGATGAATATTACCTTTTTTGATGAAGGAATACAAGTGGCAGATAAATATACAAAAAATGTTCAACATCATTCGTTATTTAAGAGATGCAAATTAAAACAAAACTAACATTCCATCTCACTCCAGAAACTATAGCTATCATCAAGAAATCAACCAATAACAAATAATGGAGCAACTGTGGGGAAAGAGGGACACTTCTCTACTCTTGGTGGGTGTGTAGACTGGTGCAACCAGTGTTGAAATCAGTGTGAAGATTCCTCAAAAAACTAGGATTACAGATCCCATTCAACTCAGCTAGTCCTCTTCTGGGTATCATCATACCACAATGATATATGTGCACCCATGTTTACAGCAGCACAATTTGTAAACAGCTAAATCTTGGAAACAACCCAAATGTCCATCAACTGAAGAATGGATAAAAAGGATGTGTGTTTTTTAATATATAATGGAATATATATATATATATAGATAGAGAGAGAGAGAGAGAGAGAGAGAGAGATAAACTGGAGGCATTTAAAGGTAAATGGTTGCAACCCAAGACCATAATAATAAGTGAAATAAATCACATTCATATGTGTAAACTTCATATTGTCTCCCTATTTTGACAAGCTGAAAGAGTAAATAAGATCCAAAATGTGCAATAGGTAGCATGAAACAGCAAGAAACTGATCAGAAGGAAATAGAATCTGGGATAGAAGAAAGGGGAAAGAAGGAAGGAAAAAGAAAAACATATATATACACACACAATATATATGTAGTTAAGATAGTTATACAGCTAGTTTCTCTTAGCTCATTGAAAAGAAAGGCTTGTGCTAATATTGTTTGGACAATTTTTTTTCATGCCTGTATTTTGTGCTCTGGATAAATACATTGAAGAAAACAATATGCAATGTGTATTAACCATTGTTACTCTTCTTTAATCTTTTTTTAAATTTTGTTTCATTTTTTCTCTTTAAAATAAAATTTTAAAAAAGAGCAAATGATTACCAAGAGAAGACATGAAAATACAAAAATATTTTAGAAGTAAATATTTATATTAGTCACATACTTAAACAGTAAAACTTTTCTTGCTATGGAGTAAATGAAAATTAAATAAATGCATAGCTAGTTAGTAAATGCTGAATTTCTACAATTATTAATTTTTGACTTTTTAAATTTTTGTGAATAATCAAATTTTAAACATGATCATTGTTATAACTTTATTGATATATTTCAGTTTAAAAAAAAGAGAAGTAAAGCATGAAGCATTTGTTATAGCAAGTGGCATTATGTGAATCATATAAAAGCTTTGCCAAGTGATTTATTTTTGCTCAGGGGCCTGTAATGATATTTGCATATTCATTTACTTTATAAAATATTCTGGCAGTTAGTCTTGTATAATATGAATTGAAGACTACAATTTGTGTCATATGTAACAGAAATAATTTTATTTTAAACAAAGAGTTTCACTCAACAAATTTTCATCATATATTTCTTAGATTTCCGAAGAAAGACTGCGCATTATGTAGCTATATGCTTCCACATAAACATCTAGAGGAAAATTTCAATTTTGAGTGCTGAGTTAATGTAGATGATTCACTCTTAGGATAAAATTGTTTATAGATCAATTATCACTCAATTCTAAGTAGTATGCCATGATACCAATCCTGAATAGAACATATCGAACTTTCAAAGTGTTTGAAATCTTAACAGTTACTGCTCAGAAAAGATTTCACAAATCCATCAAAATAATGTTGCAAATATGGTCTCTGACATCTTAAGTGATTTACAGACTTCATTCTTTTTGACACCTTTCTATCATTGTGGTGTAATTTTCACTCCTTTTTTTTCTCTAATTTTTATTTTCCTTAGTACATTTTTGTAGTACATAATTATTGCATTCCTAAGGGGAGTTGGTTCTTTGTTTTATTTTGTTTTAGATTGATGTACTACTAGCTAGCTAGCTGACATCTGTTAGAGTAATCAACCATGCAGTCCTAGGTTGCTTGTTTTAAACAGTTATTGGCTCTCTTCAAATAATTGGAGTCAAGGCATGGATAAATATCTTTCAAGAGCATGTAACTCACAAATGATTCTAAAGCTGCTATGAACTGATCTTTGCCTATCTCTTCCTCTAAATCATGCATTTAAATGCTACTCACCCAATTCATTAATGTGATTATATTAGAACACAGGGCTTCTAAGAATGTAGTTAAGGTAAAATATAGTAATAAATGCATCATGAAGATAGGTTCCGGATTCAACAGGATTAATTTTCTTTTAAGAAATGAATGCAGGAGACTCATTACCACCCCCTTGTGTATACACCTAGGGAAGTCCATAGAAGAATATAGTAAGGGGACAGATATCTGCAAGGCAGAAACCAAGCAGATTTGCTGGTACCCTGACTGTAGACTTCTGTCTTTTCAGAAATGTAGAAATATTAAACTTACGATGTTTAAACACCCTAGTCTACATTATTTTATTATCACAACCTGAGCTGGTTAGTACACCAAACATGATCTCCCTTTTGAACATTCTTACCTTCCTATCTTTTTTTTCTCAAAATTTTATTCGTACTGGGGTTTTTCCATTATCATCTTTTTGCCACAAGCCATGGCATGTACGCAAAGTCTTGGTTATTTTTCTCATTGATGAGACAAAATACTTGACACCCAGTGTTAAAGAAGGAAAGACTTATTGTGTCTCATATTTTGTAGAGGTTTCAGTCAGTAATTGCCTGGTTGTAGGGGTGAGTGGCATGGCCATGGAGCATTGCAGAGGAGAAGTAGTCCATGACAGACAGTCAGGAGACAGCAAGGTTGCAAGCAGGAGCAAGTGTAAGTGACAAACAGTGACCTCTGTCCCTTATATCTTACCCACATAGTGTTGGATCATTCTGCATGCTTCATCACTGTTATATATTCTTGGTAATATTGAAATATATGTCAATAGTTTTTCAAATTTTTTATTAAATATGTTAGTACATGTTTGCAATGCTTGTATAACAGAATATCAGTCATATGGTTTCGATTGTCCTTTTTCCTTGATATGTTCTAAATCTAGCATTATTCTACTTAAGGAGTTTCTAAACATCATAAAAGCATTTGCTCTATTAGTACCATTCATGTCTTCAGTTTAAAGCAAGCAAGAAGAGCATCAATGTTTCTATGACTAATCATAATTTTTCTTTCATGAATTTCTAAGTTTAAATTTTCATTGATTTGAAAATAAATTAGCAAGTGATATGACATTTGTGCTATTAAAAGATGAGTTCAGCCAGGTGTGGTGCCGCACGCCTTTAATCCCGGCACTCCGGAGCCTGAGGTGGGAGGAATGTTGTGAGTTCGAGGCTGGCTTAGGCTACAACGCGAGCGCAAGGCTGGCCTGAGCTACATAATGCGACCCTGCCTCAAAAAACTAGGGCCAGGAGTTTGGCTCAATGGCTTTAGCGCCTGTCTGGCAGGCATTAAGTTGTGAGTTCAATCCCTGGTGCCGCAAAAAATAAATAAATATATAAAAAATAAAAGATGAGCTCTATGTCCCTTTATTTTTAAACTAGATAGATGGCAACTGTTTTAACTGTTTTCACCAATGGATCCTTGCTATGTACTTGGGAACTGAAGGTGTCAGAGATCACGTTGTTTCTGTCTTGCATATTAGGACACTCATTTTGAAGCACTGAACTAGCACGTCAGAAGTCTGACTATCATAAGCCTGCCATGGAGAAAGGACTAAGTGTAACTGCTTCCATTAAGAGTCTCTAGTGAAGGTTTCATCCAAAAGTCATTCTTTGTTTTTTGTTCTTTTCTTTATTTTAAAAAAAAGCAAAACAGAAAAAAAGGATAAAAATGATACAGAATTTCAAAAAAAATTAGGGAGTTAGCACTAGTTAATATATTGCATACCATTGTCTTAGAAGTTGTTCTGGTTATACAATCTAGGTACAAATGTGATCAAACAATGACAGCACAAACTGTTCTTCTTGATGAACTAACAAAGATTAGTAGTGCAGTTATCTATCTAGCATACATATGCATGCATATGTTTATATGTTTACCAACATACCTATAATCTTTTCCTTTCTTCTTTTTTGCCTTTCTCCTATCCTAGTTTTTCTGTCCTTTTGAACACTTTCCCTCCTCTTCATTATAACATCCATTACATTCAGGAATCTATTACTCTTTCAGATTTTTATTTTTTATTATTTTTTATACTAGGAAGGCAGTATGATATTCATAAATGTGAATCTGATTTATTTCACTTATAAGTATGGCCTCAAATTGCCTCCATTTACCTATAAAAGCCTCAAGGTTATCCTTTTTTATAGCTGAGTAGTATTCCATTGTATAAAAATACCAGATTTTTTTAATGCATTCTGTGGTTGATGGACATTTGGGTTGTTTCCAAGTATTAGCTATTACAAATTGTGCTGCTATAAACATGGGTGCATATGTATCACTGTGGCATGACATTTTCAATTTTTCTGGGAATATACCCAGAAGGGGAATAACTGGATTAAACGGGACTTCCAATCCTGGTTTTTTGAGGAATCTCCACAGTGATTCCAACATTGGTTGCACCAGTCTACACTCCCACCAGCAGTGGAGAAGTGTTCCTTTTTCCCCACAACTCCACCAACATTTTTATTGGTTGACTTTTTGATGGTAGCTATTCTTTCTGGAGTGAGATGAAATCTCAGTGTTTTTTTAATTTGTATTTCTTGAATGAGTAGTGATGTTGAGCATGTCTTCATGTATTTACTTGCCATTTGTATTTCTTCCTCTGAGAAGTGTGTGTTCATCTCTGATGCCCAGCTTTGGACTGGGTCTTTAAATGTGGGGGCCCAGATATTTTTCAATTCTTTTTATGTTCTAGCTTTCCTGTACACAAACAACAAACTAACTGGGAGAGAAATTATGGAAATGACACCTTTCACAATAGCATGTAAAACAATAAAATACTTAGGAATCAACCTAACAAAGGATATAAAAGACCTGTATGTTGAAAACTACAGTATTCTAAAAAAGGAGATTGAAGAGAATGTCAGAAAATGGAAAGATATCCCTTGCTCTTGGTTAGGAAGAAACAACATTGTGAAAATGGCCATACTCCCCAAACTGTTTTACACATTTATTGTAATTCTGATTTAAATCCCATTAACATACATTAGAGATCTAGAGAAGACATTCCTGGAATTCATTTGGAAACAGAAGAGACCTAGAATAGCAAAGGCAATCCTGGACAGCAAAGGCAAGGCAGGAAGCATCACAATCCCTGACTACAAAGACACTTAGCTACCTTATCATTGACAAAGGGGCCAATCATGTTCACTGGAAAAAAGATAGTCTCTTTAATAAATGGTGCTGGAAAAATTGGCTTTCTACATGCTGAAGACTGAAACTACACCCATGTTTATCACCATTTGACTAAAGTCAAAATGGATCAAAGATCTAAATATTAAAGCAGAAACACTAAATCTACTGAAAGACAATGTAGGTAGAAATCTTGAATACATAGGGGTAGGCAAAGAGTTCATAAACAAAATGCAAACCACACAGGATGTACTTCAAAGAATCAACAACTGGGATCTCTTCGTATTAAAAAGGTTTGTACTTCAAAAGAAATCACCAACAGAGTGAAGAGAAAGGCCACAGAATGGGGAAGAATTTTAGCCTGCTGTCCCTCAGCCAAAGTTATTCTTGATACCCAACTAAATGCCAGGCCTATAAGTGAAGACATGGTTTGGAAGAGACTTCTGTTGTAACTGCTGCTCTGGTCCTCAGATCCTCAGTTATGTAAAGCACCCAACTACCCACTCTCACTGAAGCCCAGGATTTCCTGAGTAGAGGATAGCTGCTCCCACTGGGCCCCAAATTCCTGGTTATCTGGCAGCATCATAAAAGTTTTGTATATCTTGTGCTATGTGACTAGTTCTCTCTACCACAGATAATCGGAATGATATCTTTGAGGAATCAGTGACTATTACTGACACGACACAATTTTTTTTCCTGCAACATGATTTCTGTATCCTCTAGGTACCCTGAGCAAACAAATAAAATCTAAAGTTTAAAATGCATAAATGTGTAACAAGTAGTAATACAACCATGCACAATGTACTAACTCCAACATTCAATATTGAAGCCCTCAGCTTTATAATAAGTATCTTTTACTATGAGCATGTTAGTAGCACATGCTTTTAGTTGCTGAGTGCATTTACAAGTTATTCATGCTCATTTTGACCAATAAACTTAATTATTAATTGTAACAGCCAATATTCTTATGGTTTAGGAATGTTGAAAAGTCACTCTATTTCAGGACATTGTTATTTGAATTTAGTGTAATTTTGGAAAATAGTATGCCATCATAATTCTAAAATGTTTGTTAAATGTATGCAATTGTCTGATTAAAAAATCCAGAAATACAGTTATAAATGTTGAATTGTATAATGTTCTAAAAGGAGAAAGCTGAATTACATTATTTTACATATTATGATATATTCTAAGAAAAAACAGAAAATTGCTGACATTTTTACATTCTATTGGCAATAGGTTTATCTTTATTTTCTGTGACTTAAAGTTCTTCATCTTAAATTGAGTAGAAGATATGAATACTTAATCAAAAATGGTATGGACCATGAAAACACAGTATCTATGGCTATTTTTTTTGAATGGGCTATTTAAAATATTTTACTCTAAATGATAGTGTGGTGCTGTTTATTTCTTACTTCTCTCTACTGTTGAGAATTAATTTAAGTTTTTTTCAATACTAAACTATGAAAAAATACTGATTTGACAAACATTGGCCTTTTTTCCTGACCCTCTAAGGTTAGCAGTCATGGAATGATGCTATATTAAATCAATTTAAGAAGCATAATTATGAGCAAGAAGGCACAGAGGAAACAGATCACAATATTCAGGTTACAAAATAGAATCCTAAGGTGGAAGAATTTCCATGATGCCTGAAATAGGAGGCAACCAGTGCTCTTAGGTTCTATCTCTCTCTTCCCTGCATCAGCAGCATGTGGATTTGAAGAGTAGAACTGAGATTTGACCAAAGGTTCTAAGCAAAGGAAAGGTATCTGTAACCAACATATACTCTTAAATTGGAGTAATGCAGCAGTAGGTGCCCATGACCAATATGCAGTTCACCAGTAGCTTTATGAGGAACAATGGATTTTATTTTTGTTTCTTAAGTAGCATATTAATGGGACTGCATGCTGTCATATAACCATGTCACCATGGTTACTACCAATTTGTTACCTCCTGAATACTGAGTACCTCATCTCTAAAGAGTATCACAAATGCTTTGGGTGTTCATGCCATTTCATCTCTTTTCAAAATTTTTGTTTAGCAAAAACATTATCAACAATTTAACACATCTCATAAATTACCAGTTTACTTAATTCACAGCTAATATGTGTCACAGGTCATTTCCTTCCTTATCTGGACTGACATGTTAAATAATTATGTCAACACCATTTAAGCTACTGCTTACTTTGTAAGCATATGTAATTAGTTATGTAAGTTTCATCTATTGCATTTATCACCTTGTCTTTATATCACAACAGAACATTATTTTCACTTGTCTGTTCTGTAGTTCTAATTGGCTTCTTCATTGCTAGCTTTCTGATGATGGTCATCTTGCTTATTCATCTTTGGTGATTACTTGTCAGAAGTCTTACTTATAATATTTCTCTACATACAATTCTATTTTAAATAGATTTGTTATTTCTGTAGATGTTCAAAAGCAAATTTAGAATAAGGATGAATACAGTTATGACCACCAATATTAGTTTTTGAACAAATTTTCCTTCTGTAAAAATTTCAGGAATCTTAGAAGAGGATTGTTATCAAATGGACTTTTGAATGGGAATTTTTTAATAATATAAAATTTAACTGTTTTGAATAATTTTAGAGATAATCATATGTAATCTATATATTACTTTTTATTAGATTTTTATCAAAAATTTCAACTTCATATATTTGATTACTCTTCACAGGATATTTGTTTTTATTTTCTAACTTTAAGAGATTTGTTGACACTGGATACCAGTTATGATATGTAAAAGGTAAAGGCCAATGCCTTATTAGGAAAAATCAGCTAAATTTGATCTTGGGGAATTACTTCTTTTGTAGGTTGAGTTTTATAGTATTTTCATATGAGAATGTTGTCTTCTGGACTGAGAAGATGCTGTAACTCTGAAGACAGCTCTTTGAAGAAGTCTGCTTGCTGACTGTTTGCCAAAATAAACTACAGATTTCATGTGGTTTTGGGCTGTTTCTTCAGGAATGCTCAACTCTGATCTGCACTTTGTAGCAGGGCATTACTTGCAGGTATTATAAAAGCAAAAAAATAATTAATTGGTGAATAGCTCTGGGTAGTTAATTATATCAATTCATGTAGTCATAAAAGGCAAGAGTAAGCTCTCAATTTGTGAAAGTTCAATGATTACACAGAAAGAACAAAGTATGATAGAAAAGCTACTGACTAAGGTCTTTTGATTTATTCCATAAAGAAATGCTGTAATTATCAATAATGTCGAGGTTACTTGTATGTAGAAGAATTCAATTTGTGTATACATACATATGGTTCTTTGAACATGACTCTAAATGTGGTCTTTCCAATCTGACAAATACTCAGATAATGAAAGATCTAGGGAATAACACTTTTCTCTAAATAATTAATTCAAGGGTAATTAATGTCTTTTTATTTTCCAAGAATTCAAAACTGTTGAAAACAAATTAGAAAGGGAATTGTGTAGAGCTTATTTATAATATTCTTCCTTTAGTGAAACTAGGAAAAAAGATCTTTCATGTTGGTACAGTGATTGCATACAAAACCCAATAGCCACTTGAAATAAAAATAACTTAATTTTTTTTTTATTTTTTAGAGTTTAGAGTTTAAGAACTGAATTTGGGAAGTTAATGTCAAAAAGAGTTGCTAAAAGTTTTCTTACATCAGGATACAAACAAAACTTCTAAGTGTTTGAAAACAAGTCACTTCTGAAATGTTAACTATAAAATAAGTTTTTTTTTTCTTTTTGAGGCAGAGTCTTGCAGTTCAGGCTGGCCTTGAGCTCACTTTGTAGTCCAGGCTGGTCTCAAACTTGCAACAATCCTCCTGCCTCAGCCTCCGGAGTGCTGGGATCACAGGTATGCATCACCACACCTAGTTTATAAAATAATTTTAATTGATTTCTTCTTTTTAAAAATGAGAGGAAGCTGTTAACTATCAGAGCATAGCTACAAATATGTGTTCTTCAGAAAAATTGACTTTGATATGATAGAGTCTTTCATCACCAAAGTGGAAAACAATTTGTTCATTTAATTTTGCTAAAAGCAAACTATGTTTAGAGATAAATTAGTAGCCCGGATATTATTTTTCTTTATCTTTCTAAAACTGTTGATTAACACATAAATTTTATGATCTAATCTGATTTTCAAAGAGTTATTATATTTTCAGAAAATACTATTTTTTACAACTCTATTTTTAGAAATTGATCGGGAAAAGAAAGGTATCTAGTAACTAAAGAATACTCTGCTGGGCATAGTGGTGCACACCTTTAATCCCAGCACTCTGGAGGCTGAGGTAGGTGGATCATTGTGAGTTCAAGGCCGGCTTGGGCTACAAAGTGAGCTCAAGACTGGCCTGAACTACATAGTGCAACCCTGCCTCAGAAGACTAGGGCTGGGAGTTTGGCTCAGAGACTTAAGTACCTGCCTGGCAGGTGTGAGGTTGTGAGTTCAATCCCTGGTGTCACAAAACAAAAAACAAAACACAAAAAGTAACAACAAAAAAACCCCACCAAACAAAAAGTAACAACAAAAAAACCCCACCAATTTAAAAACATATTCTTAAATTAATTTAATGTTAATGTGTTCAAGATTAGCAGAAATTCCTGTGTAATATGATCATTTAAGAGCCAGAAACATGACATTTGAAGCCTTTTTCTTGATTGAATAAGGGAAATAACTCAGTTAAAATGTTTTGCAGCACTGTAAGTTAGCCAAGACAAACAGTTTCAAAACACATCAGTTATTAATATAGCTAAACACATGTTTGTAATCTTATAAAATAAAATATTTCATGGAAAGAATGTTCACTAAACAGCTACATATATCCAGCATATTATATTTAGGCATTTTAAGTAATTTAGAAGGCTTAGATGTTTGAATGCAAAAATTAACAAATCAATATAATTTGAAAAAATATTCGCATTAAGTGGTAACATTAGCAAGTTTTCCTAATCCAATTTACAGTCTTATGTACTTAAAATCTCTAGATTGTGTTACAAAGTTTATACTTTGTGAAATTATTATCTTTTTTTTAACTATTATTCATAACTTCTCATTTTATTAGCCATTGATTTTCATAGGTTTTTTTCTCCCATGCTTTCCAGTTTTGTTGTTGTTTCCGTTGGCTACTGCCGTGAAACAAAGCTTTCTTTACAGGTCAGCAGTGCATTTAAACCATTAAAAGCAGTTTACCTCCTCCCTCCCAGTGGTGGCGAATGTATGGCATGCACGCTGCACTGGGTTGATTGTTACCATTGAAAGCTCCAAAAGTTTCACCATATCTAAAGGATTTTTAAATGACTACTTCTCAGTTTATACGGATCTGAATTGTAAAAATGAATTGAATGCATATATTATTTTTTTATTAGAGGCTGTTATATCTTTTGCTTAGTTTTCCTTAACAGGGAGAATGATTTTCTTTCCAGGTTCTCAAAAAAATGATTTTTCAGTCAAAAAACAAGTTTGTCACATATGAGTACCCCAGGAATCAACACAAAGAGTGCCTGGGTTTTAACAGGTTTTTGAGAATCACATTTCAGGCAACACAGTGTAATTGTCATGTGAATTCACATTAGCACAACTGTAGAGATTTAATTTGGCCTGAGTTGATCAAAGACTTTTACACTGGGCCCCAAAATGGGTTTTATTTTATCCCATTTAAGCAAGTATTTTTCTTCTTGCTTGAAAAATATACATTTGACTTTATGGATAAACTCAGACATTTTAGAGCTTTATGAGTTCAATATATCTATAGGCTCCAAACAAAACACTAATTAAACAACTTTTAAATGCTAAAAGAGTAACTTTGGGAAGACTGTTTAGTTTGTGTTATTAGTTTCTCGATTCACCAACTTTAAATGAGTTCTTTTCTGTTCTTTTTAGAAGTTTCATTGTGTTGAGAAGTAAAAAGCTAGAACTTAGGTCTTATTTGGAGTAAAGGCTTTGGAGAACTTCTCAGGTTTCTGTATTAAAAGGTTTAGATGCTATATCCTTAAAAACTGAGTATGAGGTGAATTAAGCTTTAACACACTCACGTTCAGACAGAATTCAGATCACTAGTTAATTGGGTTAAGGCAGTCAGCACCATGTCTAGCTGCATGGCAAGACCAATAATCCATTCTATAAGAATATATATTAAATGACTGACTGTTTTCAATGCTTACCCTTGAAAAACAAAGGCCTGTATTCATTGAAGGAAGAAAAATATATGAGCCTCACTCTCACCAGTTTTATTCTGGACACCCATTCCTATCTGGGTCACCATGAAGTGTAGCCAAGGCAGCCAGCAGGAGTTTTGACATTGGCAGCAAAATAGATTAGAGTTCAGGATCTCCCATGTTCCTAGGAGGAGAGTACTACAGAGAAAAAGCCCCAAACTCTATTGTTGTTGCTGTTGTGATTATTGTTGTTGAAATAGGGTCTTGGTATGTAGTAGAGGCTGGCCTTGGGTTCATTTTGTAGACTGGGCTGGTCTCAAACTTACAACAATCCTCCTGCCTCAGCTTCGTGAGCTCTGGAATTACACGGGTGGGCCACCACATCTGGCTTTCTTTTATTCTTCAGTCTCTGTGTTATTACTAAGAAGCACACATGGTACAGTTTCTGAACTCACACTGTGAGTATCCTCTGGATCTCCAAACTGGCTGAAGAAGTGGAAAGACTACAGTACATACCAGGCATTTGCTTAGATCACAAAAAGTTCTAAGAATATACCCCAAATCTCAGAAAAAGTGGTTACATTGACATAGTACAATTTTCATGAATGTTTTATACATTCTTTAACCTATTCATCTGGTTTTCAATTTTTATATATTTTATATATTAGTTATGTCTTATAAGATAAATAAATGTATCTGATGCTGGAAAGATAAAAATAGGTGGGGGTAGAGGTAAGGGAAAAGTAAAGAATTGAAATATGGTTATGTATATGTACCAATTCTCCCCAGTGAATGTAAGTGTTATATACTACAAACATGTACTAATAAAAGTTTTAAAAAAGCACTACACCACAAGACTAATCAGAGAGCTGAAATACACTTATTCTAATAAAGCCTAAAACCAAACCTTGACGAAAATAAGATATTACTTGAAATTTAACTGCCCTCTGGAGTATACATCTATGTACTTTGCAAGCCATAGCCAGTGTGTCAGGTAAGGAGCTTTTATAAGGACAAATTCACAACCGTATATTTACATATTTCTTGATTACTTTCACTTCACAGTAAAAGAGGTCAGTAGTTTTGACACAGTATGGTCCCCAAACCTAAAATATTTACTAAATCTTTAAGGAAAACGTTGTAAATTTCTGCTTTAGAGTAAGATAATATAATTGAGCCACTATATATCAGTAAAAAAAAGTGCAATAAAATAACTACCAGTGACAGAAAGTTTGGCTAATAATCAAGAGATAAATCAGTAATATTAGCAACTACAGATCTGATCCAGACACAGAGTTACCAGATTAGATCATTAAAATAATTATAATTAGTATTGTATATATTAATAAACATAGAGAAAAAAGAATTCAATAGAAAACTAAACCTATGAAAAACAGGCAAAAGGACTTTATGCAACAGGGAAGGAACATATTCATGTATCATTAAGAAGTCAGTGGTTGGGATTTATGGCTGACTGGACAGAACAAGAGGCTGAATTAGTGAACTTAACATCGAGTATGAATATATGAATGTTCTACTTAATACAAATTTTGTTGAATTATAAAATTAAATAAAACAGTGTGATTTTTGACTGGTACAGAATCATTGAGTACAACTGTGGCTGGCTGAGATAAAATTTTTTCTCCTATACTCTTTTCACTGCTTTCATTTCTATTGAACATTTATACAATAATATAATTTCAAATGTCTGTTCTGAAAATAATCAAATTTTACTATCAAGGTACAAAATTTCTGCTTTTTCAAGTATTCATAGACATTTTACAAAAAACCTCAACTCTTTAAACTGGGATAATAAAGCATTATTATGTTTTAGGCTGTCAAATTTCTAAAGAATTATAAAACATAAAGCCAAGGAGTTCAATCATTTTGAGAGGAAAAATTAAGCAAGCTAAAAAAGCAATACAGATTTATTATATGTCTTCACTTGCTTTAGTATAAAATTTACAGAATTTTCTCAAGAATTACTCCTTTAGGAAAAGAAAAAAACTTTTACAGGTACACAAGGGCAATTTGCAAGGAGAAAAAAATGTGACAAAGAGAACTTAGAACTCTGGCGAATTCAGTATTCATATTAGAATTTGTTATAACTAATTGGAAGATTTATATAAAATATTTAACCTTAATTGCTTTCCTAAACTTTTAACTGTATAATTATTAAGCTGGTGGCACAATTGTGGATTGTAGAAGCAGAGGCTGTATCCTGTCAAGTAGACTAGAAATACATGTTTTTTCCTTCACCTTGAAGGACTGAGAATAGAGGGTAGGCGAGAAAGGAGTTGAAGCAATGTGATTATTCCCCACAAACAAGGTTTTATAGAACTTCCTTAGAAGTACAGAAAGAACAAGCAGTTCTCAGAGTAAATGTAGCAACTGACAAGGCACCATTGGTAGATTATGACAATATACCCATCTACGTATCTATCCGTAATATATGGATGACCTGTGCAACTCTTCTATCATTTAATTAATTCTGTTACCTCTTTTATGCATGGAGATTAAAAATACTCATAAAAATATATTTATTGGATAAAAAACAGCTAAAGGCACAGATATTTGAGATGAACACTGTGAGGTGGGTACCTTTTTTGCAGCTTCTTAGCTGTACAAATTTAGGCCAACAGTACAACTGTAAAAATAATGATGCCTTCTTCATTGTGTTGCTATGAGAGTTAAGTTTGTGAAAGTACATAAGCCATGGAGAACATGGTAATAATATGCAAATTTTAAAGGATTTGTGAGAATGGAGGTGGTGAATCCTGTTATAAAGCAACTATAATAAAATCTCTTTGTTGTTGTTAGTGTAGCTGTAGAATGTAAGATCAAAGATGAGGCAAGCCCAGTGATATGGAAGCAGAAAGAGCAATTTAAAAAATAATTTTAGAAATCATCAGGTTTAGAGATTTAGAAAAAGTGAAGTGCTTTGAAAAGCTGATGGGTGGGGGAATTAACTGTATAGGTGAAGTTCTTATTCAGCTTTAGGGAGAAGTTTAGCATTCTTAATTCAATTCATGTTAGGAGAATATAAACCAGTCACAGAAAGATAAATACTATAAGTTATTTATATGTGGAATCAAATAAGTGTATGTCACAGAAATAGAGTATTAGAAAGGCTGTGACCTGAGGCTAGGGAGAAAGGGAAATAAAGTATGATGTGAAAAGGGCACATGCTGATCGATGGGTATGAAATTTCTGCTAGACAGAAGGAACAAGTTTTATCTATCCGTTCTATTGCATGATGGCCACCTATATTAATAATGTATTGCATGGTTTGCAATTACTGAAAGAACATGATTACTAGGAAATGATAATTTGGTGATGGATATCTTAATTAGATTGGATCTCTTTACAATGATGCCTTGGTCAAAAAATCGCATTGTATCCCATAATTCTATATATTTTGTTTGTCAACTAAAATTAAATTAATAAAATCATTGTAGGGGCTGTGAAGGAAAACACTAAGATATTACTTCACTGCAGTCAATAACAGTCTAGCATAATATATGTTATTAAATCAACCAAATAGCTAGGAATGAGAGGTTCAGTAAGAGGTGTTTCTGAGAGTGGGGTGGGATATCAATAGTATTTGTAGCCATATTTATTTATTTATTTATTTATTTATTTATTTATTTATTTTTTCGGTACTGGGGATTGAACTCACAACCTTGTACCTGTCAGACAGGTGCTTGAGTCACTGAGCCAAACTCCCAGCCCTGGTTTTTTGAGGCAGGTTTGCATTGTGTAGCTCAGGCCAGCCTTGCGCTCACGTTGCAGCCCAAGCTGGCCTTGAACTCAAAACACTCCTCCTACCTCAGCCTCCTGAATGCTGGGATTAAAGGCATGCGCCACCATGCCCGGCTCTGTAGCCATTTTTTAGTTGGTGCATGTGTTCAGTAAAACTGAGACAAGAATCTAGGGCATGGCAAAAATGCTGGATAGTGGAGTATAACCTATCAATCATGGAGAACCAGAAAGGAGGCTGGAGAATAGGGTGTGATCTGCTAATCACAGAAAACTGACAAATCACAGCCAGGATGCGGGCACATAACAACTTCCCACAGTCTAGATTGGCTGTCAAAAGAAAATACAAAAGATGGCAGTCACTGAATTTGTTGCTACTGCTATTCTGTTCTTTCAGTGGCCTGTCCTGTGTCCAGGATGTATCTTCACTTTTCTTATTTGTTTTTGTACTTCATTTTTTGTCTTCTTCTTCTACTTTAAATAAATGTTGCATTTTTGAGGTTATTGATTGTCCCAGCCTATTCTTTGGATGAGACAGCAAGAGCCTGGAACCACTGAATACCACGTTGTCTGGCAACAAACCCACACAACTGGGTATGAGCTTCAGGGGAGATGCTGATTGGCAAGTCAGGTCCTCATACTGCTAAATGAAAAGTCGAGAATATTTCTTGATCTGGAAAAATACACAAAACATGCCAAAATCTTGATGTTTAGAACAGTACAAGATTTGGATTATCAGTAATCTCACAATCAGTGCCCTACCTAGTCATACAAATTACAGGGTATAATGTCTCTCTCTATCTCTTTCTTTTCATTAGCCCATATCATTTTTGGAGCGGGGAGAGTTTTAGGGATTGAACTCACAACCTCAAGCTTGGCAGGCAGGTGCAGTGTCACTGAGCTATACCCCTGGCCCCTCTTAGCCCATATCATTAAATGAAGTTAGAACAATTCCTGCATGAGATGAAAAATACTCTGCTATTTTATTTTTAGTGTGTGGTGTATTGAAAGTTTTTAATGAAATATTTTGAATGAATTTTTATTCAATTAAATGTAGTGCAATTTATACCATAAAGTTTGAGCAGACTCCAGAAGTCATCTGTGTAAAATTGATAAAACCAGTTCACTTCAGTGGAAGAGTATTGTCCAAAATAAGAAAAAATAATTAGGGTCACACATATTAAGAGAGAGATGGCATTAAGCAAAGGTGGCATAGTCATAGATTTACAGTTCTATGAGTATGAGAACCAATGTAGTAAAATTTCACATGAGCAATGAAATGAGTTTCAAAATGACAATGTTGATTAAATAAGACAAAACTAAAATAAAGCTGTGTAAAAAAAAGAAGGTGTCATATTTCTGGAATATTTTTTCTTCTGTTTTTGTGGTGCTGTATCTGAATTCAGGTGTCTTGTACAGGCTAGGCGAGTCCTCTAGTTCTGAGTTACAGATGGGGCCATTTCTACTTTATTTTGAGACAAAGTCTCAGCAAGCTCCCTAAGACTTGCAATCCAACAACCTTAGCTTCCTGAGTGATAGGTAAGCCTCCAAATGAAACCTACTTTAAGAGGACAATAAAATAGTTACAAGGGTAGAACTTTTGACATTATGAAATGAAAGCATTAATTAATGACCAAGAACTGGAGAGTCAGTAGATAATTCTTTTAAAGACCCAAGTTTGACAATTTAATAATTATAACAATTCTGTAATGAATATCATTTACAAAAAATTATTTAGCTCAAAGTTCTCAATCAGGATTATTTTCCTAAGTTTTCAAAGTACAATCGGAGGCATTTTGATAATTAATAATTTTATGAATATGTAGATTTTATTTTCATTTTGATTCACTATTTTAGTTATGTTAAACTCTGTTTCTATTTTGATTTGCAGGGAAATAAAATTGCAGCCTTGAATTTCATTTCATGTGATTTTAAGATTAAAAAACTGTGTAAGATTAAAAACTGTATTCCATTCTGTTGAAGACAAAAATTACATTACAAGAAGCTACATGTAATTGCTCTGTCAATATAGGAAAATTATTATCTTTTTTTTTTTTTTTGGTACCAGGAATTGAACTTACAACCCACTTATGTCACTGAGGTAAATCCCTGGTCCTATTTTTTTGAGACAGGGTCTCATTATACAGTTCAGGCTGGCCTTGAACTCACTTTGTAGCCCAGGCTGGTCTCAAACTCACAACGATCCTACTGCCTCAGCCTCCTGAGTGCTGGGATTAAAGGCGTACACCACCACACCTGGCTAATATAAGAAAATTATATAACTGTCAAGTACCCTGGCTTAAAGCGATCTCTGAAGGGCTTGTTTAAGTATATGCAGATTGAGAAGCTATAGGAAATTTGTCAGCCTGTCAATGTTTTCTCAGTCAGATCTGCTCTTAGTTCTTTATCATGATAGCAACTTGTAATGTAAATGAGTACTGTATTTATTCAGAGAAAATTATAGTTGAAACAAAGTGTAAATAATGATAATTATGAATCAAATTATCTGAAATATTTGTTAAGGTCCAACATTCATATATTGGCAATATCAATGAATACACATGGCATTAAAATAATTGGTTGTTTAATTAGTCATCTCTATAAAGGATTACATATGTGTGTTAGTTACTTTTCTTCTGTTACTGAGACAAAATACCTGATCAAATTAAAGAGTTAAAGGTTTATTTAGCTCACAGTTTGTGGAGGATTTAGTTGATAATCACCTAACTTCAAGACAGTGTGGCATGGCTGAGGGGCAACTATTCATGGCAGCAGAAGACAGCAAAAGCAACAAGAGCTTAAACAGGAGAAACAAGCCTCTTTCCCTCCCTGCTAGCCTCTATCCCTGACTAGAGTGGGTTCTCTACGTCCCAAGATGAAGAATTTCTGAGTCAGTTAAACTTCTTGAGTTAATACAGTGAATCAATGCTGCCCTAGAGCATGTCCTCTACAAAGATACAATTAAAAATTTTTAATATTTTAAAAATTGAACTACATATTGTATAATATAGAGAGCTCTGTTCATATATGTAAAGCTCTGAAATTTCATAATGAAATCAAATATAAATATGCAATATTTTTTCACTAGTCAATCAGTTTACCGTTCTTACTACGCATAATTCTTGTATGGGTAGAGCTCACTTCTATCGCAACAGATCTATTTTACCTTTTAAAAACATATATTGTGTAATCTGTTTTATATTATTTCAGTAATTAATTTTAACCCAAGGTTAATCTTTTTTAAATGCTGTTTACAAAAATTGGTGAATATATCATGCTTTGTGAATCCATTCTATGGTTAGATTTTATGGTGCATTTGGTCAACCTTCCCATTGCTGCAATAAATTACCTGACACTCACAATTGAAAGATCCAGAGGTTTATTTTGGCTTACAGCTTCAGAGGCTTCAGTATGTGGACAACTGGTTCCAAGGCAAGAATGTCATTGTAGAAAAGTAGTGGAGCAAATCTTTCTGGTCATAGCAGCTTGGAAGCAAAGACGACCATGAAGTGATAAACTTTAAAAAAAAATACCTTCAAGATCCCATCTTACAAGTGGGGCTTATCTCCTAAACACACATTCACCCATGAGTGTCAGTGGATTAGTCTTTCAGATGAGTACAGTAATCACCACGCTGAGAATATTAATTCAGTTTGGTTGTCAAAATTAACACTGGCTAGTTGACTTATATTGTCAACATTAACATTTGGCTATTTGGTTTATATTGAACTGGACTTTATTGGTACTATATCTGTTAAGAAAGTAAACTTCTACAACTGTTTGTGCATATTAGTGCTTACTAATTCTTTTTGTTGCATAAGTAGGAAACTTGTGAGGATATAAGTTAGTCATGCACTTAGCTTCTGTAATATCAAATAATTTTCATGATTTTTATATTAAATAACATTGCATAAAATTTTATTTTTTTCACATCATTGCTAATTCTTGAGATTTTTTTCCTTTCATGCATATGTATTTGTATGCCATTATGGACATTCCCAAATGAATAACACCAAACAAATTATTCTCAGTGTCCTATAGCCATTTTCCTGTCCTCTTAGCATTTAAAAATATTATTTTTATCTCATTAATTTATAGGATGATCTAATATAAATACATGGTAAAATAAATAATATCTTCTCTTAGTCTAGCTTTTTCATTTTCTTAATGCCATCTTTCAGTGAAGAGGAACTATTTATTTTACTTGAATCCACTGAATAAGTCTTTTAAGTTTACAGTTTTGTAGAGAAAAATTAATTGATCTCAATTTCTTCTAGATTTATTTTTTCATAAAACATTGAATCATTTTTAAATTATGTTTTCTTAGTTTCCTTGTTCATACTGATCCTAGTTATGGTTCTTAATACCTAATTACATCTTAGTTTATATTTTCCCTATGTTTATATTTTATTTTAAACTAGTTCCTTTTGTAAATCAGATTTTCAAATACTTACCAGGGTCTGTTTCACAACTCTGTTCTATACTGTTATTTCACAGCTCTATTCTATATTGCTATTTTTGTGTTACTAATGTACTGTTTGTTTATGTAATTTTAAACTTAGTTTGATATTTTTAGAATAAGTTCATTTCTTAAGATTATTTGGATTTTCTAGATCATCATGCTTCTTTTCACATTTTAAAATGCAATTCACTATTTCCACAAAAATGACTGTTAAGGCTTGAGTAGGATGGCACTTACCATTTTGAGGAAAATAATCTTGTTAATAATATTTAATTTTAAAGATTGTCACATGTTACATTTCTTCATAGTTTAATACATTTTATTTGTATTTTCTAGTTTTATTTGAGGCTAACTTGTATGTACTTTAGTATTTTCATAACTACGTGAATAATATTTAAATGATAATTTATATAGCTAGTTAAGAAGTTGTGAAAATAGATGTTATTTAAAATGTGCTGCATTACTATGAGAAGGTAGATCAATAATAAAATATTTGCCTAGACAGTTTAAGGCCCTGAGCTTAATCTTTCTGTCGATTATAAAGTTTGCTTCTTCCCTTCTGACTCTGATAACATTAATTTGGATCTTCAAATTAAATTATTTTTTATTAAAATAAAATGTTCTTTTTTATCTCATAATAGTACTTGCTTAAAATCGTCTTTGCCTAATATTATTATGGCATTCTATGATTTTAGAAGGTTAGTGTTGGATATCACAGCCTTTTTATCTAAACTAAATCATACAGGAAAAATAAAAATGTACCCTTATGAACATTACAAAATAGTTCTTCATATCCATTCTGACATTCAAATAATATTTTTAAATTTTTGAGTCAAATTATATTTTTAAATTTAAGTTTCATATATGGTTGAGAAAACATAAATGTGCATTAAATGTAAGACAGTATGTCACTTCTAGTTGCCTTATCACCTGGTTCAGTATTTTTAAATTTGCCTTTTTCCCAGACTTAATTTTTTTGTAGTAACTTCAATGATTTTTTCCAGACATATTTTAGGTATTTCTACCTTAAATACATAATTTATTTTAATTTGAAGATATTATAAGAGATATTATTTGATTTAATAAATACATACAAGGTAAACAATACATAAGATAAATTGTTGTAGTAAATATTGTACAAAAGTGGCAAATTTGTAAACATTCAGTAGGGACAGAAAAGGTAGTACATAAAAGAGGAAAATTTTTATAAAAGCTTTAGTCAGAGTGAATAATGATTGATGTATTGTTTCTAAAGTTATATCCCTATAATTATTTCAAAATACTTTGCTAGTTTATACATTCAGCAGAACTTAATGCCACTGGATTTTCCATAGATTATCACAGAGATCATTTTTAAGATTTAGTGGTAAATTTAACATTCTTGCCTACTTGGTATTCAGACTCTTTGGAGACAAATATTCTAGTCAAAATTTAATATGATGGAAAAATTTAATACTCATAATGATTTGGTAATACTCAATAAAATGGTTTTTATATTTATGAAAATTAATTTCGAATATTACATCAATCAGCAAACCTCTGATATTTTAAATTCATTGTTTTCAACAAAATGATGTGTGTTTGCAGATCTGTATAACACATGAACATTTTTTCTGAAATTAAATAATCGTTGTGTCTTAATATTAAATATAAGCCTCATATGTCTCTAGATTCCTGGGGGGTAAAAGTCAAAATGAGAAGGAGTAACGAAAATCATTTCAGTAAGATTAATTTACCAAGAATATGCATTATTATTAACATGCCTTTTCCTGAACTTCTTCCTATTCTGAGTTTTTCAGAAGACAGGAATTTCAGGAGTGAATGAATATAAATCTTCAAAGTACTCTCTATACGATATAATTTGACTAATATTTTACAGAAACTAAATCAAAGCATTAATACACTCATGTTAAAGGTTAGTATGCAAAATAAATAATCCTGAATAATTTACATGAGTCAGAAGGCAAATTTGGTGCACACTAGAGGGTAATAAAACCTTAAAGAGGAGGAATGGGAGTTAATTTTCACAAAGGTGATGAAGTCTTCTTAAAACCATAATAGATTTCCCTATTCACCATATGTATTGTAGAAAAAAAGCGAAGATTTGTGCTTGATTTATAACGGAGTTAAAACCCAGACACCAGGTCTGAGATCACAAGAGATTTTTTAAAAATACCAGTATAAAAGATATGACAATCAGAAGAATGATGTAGAAATAAGCCACAACTTTTAAAAGTCTAAATTCTTGAACAAGAAGCAGTTCACCCTTCTCGTGAGCCAGTGCAAGCTATGGGGTCCTGGGAGGAGAAACAAGCCAATTCGCCCTTCCTGTGAGTCAGTGGAAGCCATACTGGGTCTGGGAGAAGTAACAAGAAGCCAGTTTGCCCTGCTGTGAGCCAACCAGTGCATGGGCCAGGAGATAAGAACACACCCACCCCATTGTAAGCAGCTGGCTGTTCCAGAGGACCTATTGAGTTGATAGCAACTGAGGTACCAAAATGACTTAATGCTTGTATTGTTTGATTGACTTTGCAGGCCTAAGGCTGGTAGTCTGAGCATCTATTAAGAGGACAACCATATACAGTACAGTGCTATTGAAGATAACAAGAGATATTATGGTAGCCACTGTTGATTTTCTATTATCCTGTTTTGAAGTCCTGTATCACTTTCACTGTTTTGTTTTTATTTGCTTTATTCTGTTTTATTTTGTTTGACTTTATTCCTTTTTTTAAAAGTTTAGGTCTTTTTTAAAACTTTTGTGAACTCAGACCCTTGTGTAGTTATGTCCACAATGCTGCATCCTAATTGTTGTTATTGTTATCTTTAAAGATATCTCCTAAAGTCACTAAGTTTTCCAGAATGGACTGAAAATGTGATCCTCCTACCTCAGCCCTATAGAAGGCTGAGTATACAGCATATATCACAAAAATCTAAATTTTTTTATTTTAAAAAGGCAAAACAGAAAAAAGGATAGAAATCATACATAATTTTAAAAAACAGTAAGAAATCAATACTAATTAATACATTACATATTGTTATCCAGAGTAGGTGTTCAGGTTACAAGATCCAGGCATAAAAAAATTATCAAACAATCAGTGAAAGCACCAACTGTTCTTTTTGATGAACTAACAGAGAATTAGTAGTATAGTTACTATCTTGAGACTATACTCATAAGTGAAATACATCAGACTCACATTTGTAAATATTGTCTCCCTAGTGTAAAAAAATATTAATAAAAAACTGAAGGAGTAATAAGATCCAAAATGTACAATAGATATTGTAATAATGAAAGGGAAAGAAAGTGTTCAAAAGGTTAATTTTTAAAATTACATCCTTAAAAATCTCTCAAATGGAAAGTTAGTTTTCACCATTATACATAATAAAAGTCTAGAGACACATTTTAAAGAATATAAAATAATGAAGTTTTTACAAAAATGTACTGGAAACAAAATTAGTCTTGCTGTTTTGAAACTAACTGGTTGATTTTTTGTTAACAGCCATTGTTTTTGGAGTGACATGGAATCTCAGTGTTGTTTTAATTTGCACCTCCCAAATATTTTCATATATATATTTGTCATTTATACTTCTTCATCAGAGACGTGTGTATTCATCTCACATGCCCATTTTTGGACTGGAATTGGAGTTTAGAGATTCTGAATTTTTTTAATTCTTTATATGAGATAGATATTAGGTCTGTCTGAGGAGCAAGTTGCTTAAATTTTTTCCCACTCTGTGGGTTGTATTTTTATTCAGTTTGTGATTTGTTTTGCTGTGCAAAAGCTTTTTAGTAAGATGAAATTCCAGTTGTTGATTCTTTGTAGTATTTCCAAGGTAATCTGGGTTTTGTTCATGAAGCCTTTGCCTACATCTATGTCTTTTAGAGTTTTACTTATTTTCTATTGATGCAGATTTAGTGTTTCTCTTTTAATATTAATATCTTTGATCCATTTTGAAAATCTGTCAGCAACAAAATGCTGGTGGAGTTGTGGAGAAAGAGAACAGTTCTCTGCTGTTGATAGGAATGTAGACTGGTGCAAGCACTGTGGAAATCAATGTACAGATACTTCAAAAAACTAGAACGAGAGGTCCCATTTGACCCAGATACTTCCCTTCTGGTTATCCATCCAGGTGAATTAGAAATAGCATACCACCATGATATATGCAAACCTATGTTTATAGCAGCACAGTTTTCAATAGCTAAATATTGGAAACAACCCAAATACTCATCAACCTATGAATGGATAAAACCATATTATATGGATAGATATAGATATAGATAGATATAGATACAGTGGAGTACTACTGAGTCATAAGGAAGGATAAACTTGAGACATTTATTGCTAAATGAATGAACCTTGAAACCATATTCTTAAACAAAATAGACTGAACACACGTTCTGTAAATATCACTTTGTCTTTCTGGTGTGAGAAACTGATAGTGAATTAAAAAACCAAATTGTATTATCAGCATTGTGAAATGGGAAGAAATTTTTCAAAAGGAAAAGGGAACTAGGGAGAGGCAAGGGAAAAAGACAGGAAAGGAAAATTTAAAAATGAGAAAAGAAGGATATAAATGGAAACAAAACTTTGTAAATAAGGAGGGGAAGTGGGGTTGAAGGGAGGGAGGGAACAAAAAGACAAATCAAAGTATGTCATGTACAGATACCAATTCCCTATGATGAATATTGCCATTGTATATACCTAAAATGTGCCAACAAACTTAATTAAATAAAAAATAAAATAAAACTAACTGGGAAATGTTTTTATTAATAGTAATGGTAAAACTTGCACAGATGCTTGACGGTCCTTTCCTCACTTTAGATTGTTTTGGTGTGAAAAGACATTAGCAAATGATGATGGGAATGAAATGAATTAGCAACATTTACAATAATTATGTCACATATAAAAATAAATTATATATACACAAAAATGTTAGAATAATTATACTACTAATTGCTATTAGTTCATTGAAAAGAAAGGTTTGTGCCTATATTGTTCGATCAATTTTCACACCTGTATCTTGTAATATGAGCAACTCTTTTGAAGATAATACACAGTGTATTGGCCATTGTTACTCTCCTACGATCCAGTCTGGAAATTTCATGGTATTGTTTTTATATTTTTTTATCTAAAATAAAAAAAATAAGTTCAATAACTTAGATAAACAAGATGAGCTAAGAACTAAAATTAAAAATGATGCTACCATATGAGTTATAGAATGCATAACAATTTTAATTACATAAGTAGAACACAATAGTAATTAATGATTGATTTTAAAAGTGAAGACAATGAATCTAGAAAACTTGAAACTATGGATATATGTAGTTCAGCGGTTTCATTTAAAGAATCGACATAAACTGGGTATGGTGGCACACACCTTTAATCCCAACACTCGGTAGGCTATGGGGAGAAGCGTTGTGAGTTCTAGGCTGGCCTGGGCTACAACGTGAGTACAAGGCCAGCCTGAACTATATAGTGCAACCCTGCCTCAAACAGCTAGGACCTGGAGTTTGGCTCAGTGGCTTAAGCACCTGCCTGGCAGGCACAAGGTTGTGAGTTTGATCCCCCATTTCCCCCCTCCAAAAAAAAAAAAAAGAATTGACATAATTAAAGTATATAACCCATTTACAGAAATTGAGATATATCTTGTGGATGAGATGAAGGCAAACAAGCTTGTTTCATTATAAAACTATTGTTATGACAGATGTGTGCTGGTTTTTTTCCTAAGCTGCATCCATCCTTGTGCAAAAGTACTTTTGTCTTATGCATAGTCATTAATTTCTTTTACAGAACAATTATCAAGTTTGTGGAAGTGAAGTATACATCTATAACTGGGACTACCTGGATGCAGAATGCAGAAGATGATCCCTCTCCTTTACAGGTCTACATTCCAGACCTCATCTTGAAAATTGTCACCCAATTTTCTCTCTTCAAAAGTAACAAAAGCCAAATGCAGCTCAAATAAAATAAGACCGCATTATTGTACAGTCTTTTTGGACCAAGAGAAGAACACAGTCTTATGGGATTGAGAGAAGAAAGAAAAAGAGTGATGTGGTTTAACCTTCTGTTTTTTTTATTATACTGAAGACCAGTTTCATTTGTAATTTGAGTCAATAATTCTGACTTCAATAATTTTGAAGTAGGATCCTAATGTTTTTAATTTTTTAATTTTATCTGAAGAGAAAAAACAAAAATCAAGAAGCAAACAAACCTCATAATCAACAACAAAAGCAAAATGATGACGACGACAACAAAAAAACAGCAATAGTTTATAGGTTTTCAAAACAAAATGATAGGATTTTAATAATTGTTGTTATACTACATATTGCTATCTTCAAAATAGTTGCTTAGGTTACCAGATACAGAAATAAAACAAAACAGTAAAATAGAAAAAAATTGGATTTCGAAAACAAGACAGGAGGAAATTCCCCACGGTTGCCACATTGCACGCTTCCATTCTCCAAATAGATGCCCAAACCACCAGCTCCAGGCCTACAAAGTCAATCAATAATAGCATCAAGCTATTCCCTTCCCCTCAGTTGCTATCATCTCATCCTGTGTTCCTCTGGAATTCTAACATTTTTAAAGAAAGAGTGCAAGCAGTCACTAAAACAGTAGTCATCATACATTTAATTTCATGCCAAATAATACCACTTCATTGCTTGTTAATCATTTCTTTTGTAGCACTTGCTATTTGCTGTTATCTTACTCTTTGGTTTAATGAACAGGATAAAAAATATGGTATGTACCCATTCAGTGTAAGGAGCCAACTATTCGACAAGTAAAACATTAATTGTAAAAGTCAAGACACTGACATTGAGGAAAGTTCTACTCAGCTTTGATTTCAGGGATCTTGATGTCTTGAGACAGACAATCAACGAAGCTCAGTGAAATTTCTGAGAGAACACTTAGTATTATGTTTTATTCTCTGGTTTCAAGTCACTTTAATACCAGTTGCATTGTTAGTTGAGAAACATACTTATCATTACTTGTTCTGGATCAGAACTATGCTTTTTAGTTAGAGGTCTGAATTCAGGAAAAAATATGATTTGTTGAGTCTAAGAGGTTTTCTGTTACATAATCAAGCACACTGTGGCAAGTAAAAGCATGATATTTCATGCACTGTTCTAAACCCTTGAGACAGACAACCCAGTAAGATATAGTACTTCTGTTTAATGCACTCTCAGTCCATGGTAGAGAAGAGTATAAGGTAGCAAAAGAATTATTATACAATGCAACAAATTTCTTAGTACAAATATATATTGACTTTTGAAGAAGAGAGAAGAGGGACCAATTCTATGAATTTCTGGACAAGCATTGCAGACTATTTTAACCCAGTGACCAAAGTAAATGGAGAAGACCATCCCCTTAATATACCAGGATTGGTGCATATTCCCCACCTTTTTAGATCAGTTTTCTGATCATCCACATTTTGAATGGAAAGGTAATTGTCCATGGAGTCAGAACTACAAGAATATGAGTGTCAAGTTTACCAATTATAAATATGTAAATACCTTTTTAGAGATTTCATTTTTTTATCTCTACATTGGGTAGAGAGTATTTTACCACAAAGGTGCAAAAAGACGTAACTGCCTAATATGTACTTGCATGGAATTCTTCCTGCGTACAGAATGAAAAAATAAAACCTTCCAACATAGATGGTACTATTAATTATATAAAATTTCATCTTAAAAATATAGGAATTTCAGGTGTGTAATATAATCATTGAGTATAATTATTGTGCTCACTTTGGGGATTACAGAGAATGCATATTACATAACTAGAACACAAGAAATGAAGAACAATACATAATCAATATTATCGACATATTCTCATGCCTAAGATAGATCTATTGTATTGTGGATATGATTATCAGTCAACAGAATAACTAAAAAGAAAGCAAACATGTTTTATGAAACTATCAAATAAATTGAAATAATATTAATTTTAAAACACCCATGGAGATAATTTAATCTTCTTTATAGACATCATTTCAAACATATTCAATAACAAATACTTATTGTTTAGAAACTCTGCAAGCATTCTCAATCCTATTTTTCTCCTCAGTGCTACACTTATGTCAGTCATAAAATGTCTTCAAATATATTTTTCTTGTATATATGAAGTGCTCTGCTGGTTTTAAAATATTACACTTAAACTGTGGTGTAACAACAAATAATGTTCATGATATTTCTTGTGGTTTGTAATCTTGTACATCTGATACACATGCTTCAAAAACCAAGAAAGACAAATAAGATGCTTGAGAACTAGAATTATGATGACATTTTTTACATGCACTGCTAAACAGAAATAGTAAATTTTTCATTCTTGTTAAGTATGTTTGATATGAATTTAAAAATTGTGTTTCCATCATATTATGTATTTACATATTTCAGACCTCTACAATATTCACACATGATATTACAATGTCTCTGCCTTTTTAATCTGCACCCTGGGGAAAGAACTGCTTCACATAACCGATTTTCAAATACTATTGTCTGCATTCTTCATTGTGTGAACTCAATTATTATTCTAAAGCTTATTTATTACTTGGTTTCTTTTAAGTTCCAACAACCACCTGTAATGCTATTTCTTATCTGGAAAGAAATTAGAAGCTATTGAAATTAAGTTTACATTAAATTTATCTAAATAAGTATTAAAGGCCAAGAGTTCTTAGGATGAAGGATGTTTGCACACATGGAAATTGAAGCCTTATTAAACCTAGTTTTCAGTTATTGATTATGGCCATTGGAACTTTACAGTTTTGAGGTTACAACTGGAAATATGTATTCCTTAAGAAGCAAAGTGGAAGCCAGATACAGTAATTTTTTAAAAAAATAGACAACAACACAAAATGACAAGAAAACACTAATTGTTCTTTTATAGAGATACTGAGAAACAGATATTTTAACCAACCAGGTTAGGTTGTCACCAAAGTTATTGTAATCCTTACATTCCTTGCACAGAAACTGTATTTCCCATTCTCCTGTGCAGGTAGTTACGGTTGTTTTACAGAGTTTTTGCCAATGGAGCTGATGTGTATCATTTCCTCTGCTTAAATAGCTTCCTCATCTGATTCTTAAAATTCTTTCTATTCTGCAAGCTGGAGGACCGATACTCAAGAAATGCCAGAGGTGTGAAATATTGCAGGTGGCCTGGAATCCATCACCTTGAGTTTCTGAAGAAATCTGAGGACCTCAACAATCCTCTGCCTGTCCAGCACCAGAAATAACACTTTGAAATCTTTGTGGGCTATTTATGTGAGTGATGAATAAAGTGTCTTACTGACAGCAACCAAATTTGGTAGTTATTTGCTATTGCATCCAGCATTTTGCTCACATGAGCATTGTTTTCTATGCTTCAAGATTTATTCCTATATTATTCATATTAGGACCTCAGACTGCATAAACAAAAATTACTGTAGTATGATGTTTTCCTGTTATGTGTTTAAAAATTAGAGACTCGAGATTATGTTAACATGCTGTACTGGGGAAAAATCAACCTTTGAGTAAAAGATTTTTATTTAAATACCACTTTGAGTCAAAAGTTCTCCAAACTAAAATACTGTTATAAAGATTAGGATGACAAATGCAAAATATAAGTCAAGTGAAATTCCTAATTTTTGCAACTATTATAGCACAATAGTTTATAGATTTTCGTGTGTGGGGGGAGCTAGGGACCAGGAATGTTCTTGAACAGAGAAATCCAGCATGATCACTAAAATGTAATAAGATACATACTGGGAGGAAGTATAAACAAAATGGCAAATAAATTCTGCAGAGAATCATTAACTATTCCACAATAAAACCAAAAAGACATTTCACAGGAAACATGATGACACAAGTGGCTCTGAATGATAATTCTGTCCATAGGAGACACCAGAAAAACATGCTTCCTTGCATTTTAAAGTATTTCCATAGCTATAATCTCATCTGTTTTATAATATCCTTCTACTTTAGGACATAAACATCCAAGATAAATCAATATAATAATCTTTCTCTCACGCAATTAAATATTTCTACTTTTAGGCAAAAGTTCAGTTCTAAGTAAAATCAATGTATTCCTATTATTTACATTTTGGGGGTTTGAAACCTACTAAAGGAAGCATCTTGTAGGCAAACAGCCCTCCTAGTGACTAGAAAATTAAATACAACTCTTACTGTCTAATCTTTGCGCATCACTGCTCATGTTAGTATTCTGTTTAGACATTCCTGCTGAGCAATTTCAGTGCACAAACCCCCAGAAAAATCCCAGGGTAATAATTACTCATTGCAAAAGAGTGAGCATAAGGAGAGAAGATAAAGTAACTTTAATATAAGAGATAAGAGGGTTCCATATTCAACTAGATTTTTCTTGAACTGATTTCTTGATGTAGCATGACCTGGTTTGGTATTAAAAAATAAGATCAAACAACCACTTACACAGAGTTATCCACATAATTTTGATATTTAAATGTCCAGTTATAAAAAAGAACTACTTGGGAAGGCTTTTCAAAGCAATTACTTTTTACCAATAAATGGATTAGCTAACAAAAAGCAATGTGACCATTTTGAAGTTTTACAGACCTGTTGTCATACTATGAAATCCTGAAAAATTATCTAAGATTTTGAAAATAATGTTACAGGAAATGCAATTTTTAATTTCATTAAAAATGAAATTAAAATGAAAATATTACTGAGTATTAAAAAGCAATGACCAAGCCATAAAAAGGTATGCAGAAACTTTGTGTGTATTGCAAAATGAAAAATGTCATTCTGAAAAAATTGTGTACTGAGACTTTAACCATATGATATTTTGGAAGGCAATAATTTAATGGGAAGAAAAATAGTTGTTGTCTAGGGCTTGCAGTGAGGTAAACTGGATAAACTGATGAAGCAAAGATCTTAGTATAGTGAAAATATTCTTTATGAGAATGTGATGCTGCATACGTATCATTGTGTATCTTTAAAAACACACAGAACTGAGGACCTGATGACTGCCTACAATCACAGCTACTTGGAAGGCTGAGATGGGAGGATCATGAATTTGAGCTAAGCATATGCAATGTATCAAAACCTTGTTTCACCAAAACAAAACAAAACAAAACAACTGTAAAATGTATCAAGGGAGCCTTAATGTAAACATGAGCTTAATACTAATCTACTGATATTGTATTATTAATTGTTGTGAATGTATCCAGTATGTATCAATAATTGTAATAAACATAGTCCAAGTAAACCTTATATTTTAACTTTATACTTTTAAGCTAATGGAGTTTGTCAGAAGAGAGGAATCCGTGTGCTGATTGGCAAAGTGTGATAATGGGGTAATTACATGGACCTATACAATGCATAGCCAATTATCCTCCTAAATATTTAATTGTATTAACAAATAAAATCTATTAATTATTTTAAAAATAAAAGGAAGATAAAAATTTTGGAATTGCAATTGTAATTGAAAAAGAAAATAGAGGCACTATGCACTGT
Organism: Dasyprocta punctata; assembly: GCA_004363535.1. NCBI lineage: Eukaryota > Metazoa > Chordata > Mammalia > Rodentia > Dasyproctidae > Dasyprocta > Dasyprocta punctata. The sequence continues at coordinate 61,143 of RJWM01002800.1, forward strand.
TATTATGTGTAGTACTTATTTAAAAAGTGAGGGAAATCACTGAATCAAGTCTTTGATGAGAAAAGAAAGAATTTTAGAATAATTAGAGATGTTACATATTAATATATTTCATTCTCCTTCAGTAAGGAAGAGCAAATTTCTTTTTTCTCTTATAAAAATGTGGATATGTTTTGGAAATTAAAACAAAACTGACTTTGATTACAAAACAAACACCAAATGACAATTGTCTAATGCCTGAATAAGGGCTTTGAATTTTATTAAAATGACTTTTATTCACCTTTTCTCAAGTCTTACCAATATGCATAATCATACATTTTGTCCAAACAAGGTACCTCAAGGGCAAGAAGTTAATTACTGGTATCTCATAGATGGTTGTCATTTGTGTTATATTGGTAACTTACTAACAATGGAACAAACAGGACTGCTACTGCTGATTACTAGGGTCAAACTTCCTCATCAATTAATGTTAGGGGACATGTGGGAATCATCGTTGGAAGTTACAAATGTGTTTTTAAATTTTTTACTTAAAAAAAGAAGAAAAACGATACAGAAGGGCCAGGAGTTTGGCTCAGTGGCTTAATTGCCTATCTGGCAGGCATGAGGCTATGAGTTTGATCCCCAGTGCCACAAAATAAATAAATAAATAAATAAATAAATAAATAAATAAAATAAAAATACAGAATTTCAAAGCAAAATAATAGAAAATTAACACTAGTTAATAGATTACATATTGTTATCTCCAAAGTAGTTGTTCAGATTACAAGATTTAGGCATGAAAAAAATAATCAAACAAAGAAAACGCAGACTATTCTTTCTGATGAAAACAGACTAGTAGCATAGTTATCTATTTTGTATACATACACATACACACATATATGTGTATATGTACATGCATATAATTTTTCCCTTTTTTTCTCCTTTGCCCTATCCCAGTTGCTCTTTCCTTTTGAGCACTTTCTCTCCCTTTCATTTTTACAATATCTATTATACATTTTAGATCTTATTTACTCTTTCAGTTTTTTTTAACACTAGAGAGAATATGATATTTATACGTGAGTCTGACTTATTTCACTTATGAATATGGTCTCAAGTTTCATCTATTTACCTATGACAGGCAGTGGAGTATCACAAACACATTTTTTACCTCTGAATTAGGGAAAGTTATATACATTTTATAGAGTCCTTAAAGATTAAGAAGATATGTTTAGTTTGCTAAGCCTAGTGTTGTCACATTTGTACTATTTATGACATAGTTTGTTCTTTAAACTATATATTTACTATACATCATAACACAGTACTCTCATATTTGCAATTATTTGCCACATGAAGAAATTGAGGCTTCATGAGGCAACTTTCACAAGATTATTTACCTAGAGGAAAAGCTGAGATCCAAAGCAAGTTATGACTGAATCATAAATCTGTGATGCTTTTCAACATGTGTACTGTCAATAAATGCTTCTGCTCTTTAAATTATACATTATTTGAAGTCTGTTCTGAATCATATATAAAGATATCTGATCTCAACTTTGACTCCTCTCATAAAATGCTTGGATATGAAATTGAAAACAAAATAAGACTAAAATTTCTAGGCACAATAATCATTATTAAATATATGAATATTTGCTATATAGACATTCTTTTATTAACCCAAGTTGCATTTTTGTAACTGTCTTCAAATGAAATGGTCACTAGGAATTGTATATAGTGTACATTTCAATATTTCAATACTCTAAGCAAAGAAATTGTTAAAGGAGATAACCTGACCATTTTGCTTTTATTTGCATAACTCTTACACGCAACGTGTGTGACAGAAAAAAACTACAGTACTGAACTATACAGTACAGCCAGCAAAGAGTAGAATACAGTGTAAGTAATGTGTGCTATGCAAAAAACAACACTGAGGTTCTATGAAGAAGATGTATAGAACTGTCCCCCCGCCAAAAGAAAGATGATTTGTAAGTCTGAGTAGAGTGGCACAAGTCCAAACAGTTGTTAAACGGGTAGGTCCTTAAATGACAAATTGAGTAATATATGTACTGTATATTTCTTTATTGTGTAATAACTAACCAACTAATGTTAACATGTTGGAATTGTTACTCCAAGACTGCAAAACACTCATTCTGATTTTAATTTATCATAATTTCAAATTCAGGATAAACAATGATATATTTATGATAATATTAAATAAAAGTAGTCTTCCCAATCTCCGGATCCTTAACTCAATTGCTCTTGTTGGGTGACAGATGTCCATATCAGACATTTTTAATGAAAATATGTACTTTAGCATAACGATAGCCAGATGTCAGTTGCATTTGAGGGACACAGTAAGCAATCTCTGTGTTTACCCATTTGGTACATGAACAGCAAGGTGTATGCACATGTGTCAAAATATCAACAGGTGTGTTTTTACCCATCTTACATTCTGTGTTACATTTTCCCGTACTTGTAATTTGTTCTTTAAGTGTTTTCTTTTGATTTTTCTTATAGAATTAGACCAATTCAGTACAACGTTGCATGAAAATCCATTTTTGCAACTTTGGGTGGAGTTTGAAAGTGGAGCATCAGGTGACTGGGCTGCCAATGATGGCTTGGATCGTGTAAGCCAAAGAAATTGTGATAGTGAGATGGAGCAAGATTTGACAAAGTACAGAATAAAGACCTTGATTCAGATGAGGAGGAAAACAGGAAAGTAAATAAATATTTAGCTAATCAAAATGCTACAAAATTGGCCATGTATTCCTGAATGATCCAGCATTAGCACTAGGTTGGAAAATTCTATTAGGATCATGCCAGGGGTGAAAACTATTGGGCAAAATGCCAACAGTGTAATTCAGTGTTGGAAACTGTTTGTGATGGATGATATGCTACAAGTTGTTATGAAATATACCAACAAGGACATACAGTAAAATGTTTTATAAGCAGCAATATAATACTCAAAATTTTATTTATCATGCCACTTCACTATCTAAACTAAAACCTTCACAATGGAACTTTATCCAGAATCTACGGGATCAGAATCTAAATTGTCTAAAGTATCATCTATTCCTCTAAAATCAGAATATAATGGCCAGAATATAAGGAGTTTATGAGCAAGTGACAGAAATGGTACTGAGGTTTTTAGAACAACAATGACACAAAATTTGTTTTCCTTCAGCATTGCCGGTTTTGACAACAAAAACACCTTCCAAGAAAGAAAAATTCTGACAGTTTGGTTGCCACTCACTCATATTTTGAAACCTTTGTTGCAAACTATCAAGCAATTTACACACAATCCAAATACATGACAACTGACCAAAAACTTATATCATTTTGTGGTTGTTGTAGCATTTGGCAGCATATACGAAATAAACCTTCCAAATATGGTATAAAAATATATTCCCTGGTAGATGAGAAGACATTTTATACCTTGAATTCAGAAATTTATACTGGAACTCAATCACGAGGTCTTTATTTATGCAGTAATAGACCTTATGTCATTTTGAACAGACTTGTACCCATTTCAAAAAGTAATTTAAATGTTGCATTTGACAATCAGTTCACTAGTTATGCATTGATATTTCATTTGCTAAAGGAACACCAGTTGACCAGCACAGGAACTGTTCACAAGAACAAAGCAGGGATTCTCTATAAAATGTTTTAAGCAAACAATACAGAATTGTATTGTACGATCTTTGGATTTCAGAAAGACAGAACATTGGCATCATATATGACAAAGAAAAAGAGAACAGAATTAATACTGTGAATGTTGCATCATGATGATAAGATTGAAATTGAAGCCCAGAATTTTGGTGTACACCTCTAACTCCAGCACTCTGGAGCCTGAGGCAGGAGGATCCTGTGGGTTCAAGGTCAGTCTGTTTTAAAAAGGTGAAATTTATATGATCGGAAGAGAAACTAGAGCATGGTCAGTCTGTTTCAAATAGTGAGTTCAAGGCTAGCCTGGACTTGATAGAGAACCTGTCTCAACCTGCTCCCTCAAAGAAAAAAAAAAAAAAAAAGATTGATAGTGAATCCTTAACACAAAATAAGCCAGAAATGGTTACATTTCACAACAAAATAAAAGGTGGAGTAGATGTTGCTAACAAGTTATATAGCAACTATGTTGTCATTCATAAGATGAAGTTTTGGTCAATGGTTGCATCTTATTTGATCCTGAACATTTCAGGTGTAGTTTTACAGTTCACAGAGAAAATAACAAGCACAAAATATCACAGAGAAAGTTTCTTGGAGGATTGGAACTGGAATTAACAAGTGATTATTTATAATAGAGAAAGAATAATATGCATCTGCCCTAAGAAATCTGAAAAAGAGTTCCAGAGCAGAACAGTGAAGAGACCAGTGAAACATCACAAGAACCTCCTAAGAAAACGGGAAGACCAGCAAGATGTTAAGTATGCCTGCCAAAGAAGACAGGAAAACAAAACACATGTTCTATCAGTATAAGCAATACTTGTGTAAAGAACGCTGTTGTCATGTGTGAAGAATGCTTTAAGTGTGATAATGGAAATAAAGATCATTTTTGTTGTACGGTTTTATTTGTATTTTCAATGTGGTTCATATAGGAATTTTTATATACTGTTATTTTTTAGATTTTGTAAGCAAATAAACAGTAGATGCTGAAAATGTTGACTCTAAACTGCATTATATGTTAAAAATTTAATATTTTATCTTATTGATATTTTATTTTCCTATTAAGTACACATTATATAGTATAATAAAACATACAATTGAAATAAAAATTCATCAATAACAATGCTCCTAAAAAATAAATGTGAGTGTTTCATACAGAGAACCCTTCCAGGATGTCATCTCAGTTCAGGAAATGTCCCAGAGTCCAACCAAGGTTTTATTAATTCTTCATATGGGGAATGGCTAGGGGATGGGTGGCAGTTAGAGTGCCATGAACTAGGCTAGATAGGAGAGCTGAGATCACCTCTGCAATATGCAGAGGGAAAGAAATGCAGAGATAGTAATCTGCATAACAAACAATTGAGGTAGTATGTAATATTTTGGAGTTGGTGCTTCAGATTTGATGATATACAATCTTTTCTGCCCTGGGAAATCATAGCCTCTTATCTTTGGGTTCAATCCCAGGGGACCACAGTGCTTCCTGGCTCAACCACGTTGTTTTGAGAGTCACTGGGCAGGGAAACAGCCTTGTTTCAAAGATTACATAGGAGCTGTCAGTCAGCCCAATTTACATTGCTTAAATCCAACTGAAGAACAAAGAAATGGTGTAGCCAGCTCTTTACACACCAATGCATGGCATTAGGGCCAAGTTTATCCAAAATGTAGATAATTGCTCTTCTTTCAAGTAGAGTGATCGAGGTGGTTCTCCACAGTTACACACCCATTTAATGCTTCTTTTTCAGATAAGTAACCTGACAACCCAAGAGCTACATTAAACATTCACAAAGTACTTTTTGTTGTAGAAAGTACTATATTTATATGTTCTCATGAATAGGACATCTTTAGCTGTCATTAGTTAGTGTATTGCCTTTACCTCTTAATATATTAAATCACTGTGGGTAGCATAAAATACTTTTTAAAGTCCAAATAATTTTTCAGGAATTTACTTATCTATTTATATTTTTAAATGATTCACAAAGCAGTGAAATGTTCTAAAATCCTTTCTAAGCCGGGCGTGGTGGCGCACGCCTTTAATCCCAGCACTCGGGAGGCTGAGGTAGGTGGAGCGTTGTGAGTTCGAGGCCGGCTTGAGCTACAACGCGAGCACAAGGCCGGCCTGAGCTACATAGTGCGACCCTGCCTCAAAAAACCAGGGCCAGAAATTTGGCTCAGTGGCTTAAGTGCCTGTCTGGCAGGTGTGAGGCCGTGAGTTCGATCCTGGTGCCGCAAAAAAAAAAAAAAAAAAAAAAAAAAAAAAAAACTAAAATCCTTTCTGGTTGCTTTTTGAATGTACATTGTGTAAGTGTTACCTATAGCTATTGATGATAGTCTAGTAATTACAGATAATATAGTCCAATAGTACCTCAGAATTTCTAGCTCCAATCTAATTGTAACTTAATATTCAATGATCAAACTTTTTCCATTGTATTAGAGTTCACTAGTGGGACAGATTTAACATAAAATATCATATATGATTATATAAATGATTTACTGTGTGGGCTTACAGTATTAGCCTATGTAATTGGGAGTGGAAAAAGGCAAAATTGTCATCTGTGCACTGAAGGGCCAAAGGATCAATCCAAGGTCAAAGATCTAGAGCTCACTCAAGAGTCTGGTGCATGTATGTGTGGGAAAACCAAAGGGTCTGCACTGAAAGGCTGAAGAGTTGGTATAGAAAGCCTGAAGGACCTGTAAAGGTACATTCAAAGGCAATGGTGAGGTCCAAAGTTGACCCTCCTAATTGAGAGCTTTGCCCTAGAATAAATTACACGACATTATGATGGTCTAACATGGCCCAAACAACACCCTAATGACCACTTTCTCCTCCTTCCCCCTTCAGTCCTGATTACAACTTCCTATTTCCTTTCCCATGCGTGTGACTAAAATTCCAATCAGTTCTTCACATGTCATCAGTGCCCGCCCCAAGCACCACTTCCGGTTAAAGGTCACCTATACCCCTCAGCCCCGTTTCCATCAAAGGAAAATGCCTAATCCCATAGGTTGTGGGCTCCTCTCTGCATCCTCAATAAAGGTCACTTTCTCTTTCCTTTTGCTTCTCTATTGTGCCAGAAAACCCTAACATATTGGTGCCTTGTGACTTGGGTTGGCAGTGCATTAACTCCTGGGGGTCACCCCCAGTTTTGAGCTTCCCTGCCTACAAGCCAGCCTTTCTTCCTCTGGGACCTGCTCATTTGTCATTGCCAGCCTGCACCCAACACTGATCCACCTTATTTATCACAGGTGAGCCACCTTTCCATCTGGAGCTCCCTGTCCTGATTTCTCAATCTATAACAGTTCTCACACTCCTTGGACAACTGAGGCAGAGCTGTTCTCAGCCTTAGAAATTCATGAGCTCACGTTAGGAAACTTCTTGCCATCCCTGGACAAAGATAACAACTCTCATGTTCCTCGGGCACGACAGCCTAAAGCAGAGCCATTACCCTCTTGTTCTCTGGGACCCAGCCCCACACTCTCGGTGACATCCGATGAGAGTGGGTGTTGGGACCTTCCCTTGTCGCACTCTCAAAACAGGTGATGACTTCTTTGAACAAGTGTGACCCAGGACAACTCTCACATTTCTTGGGCGGGGCTAAAGCTCTCACATTCTGAGGTAGAGTTGTTCTCTCCACTCAGCTCTAATTTGGTCACTATGGGGAATACCATTTCCTGTCCCTCCCAAACCACCTCTAGGGTGCCTGGTTCTTAACCTTGGTGCTCTTAGCCCCAGGAAGACCATAAAAGCCAAAAAGTTGATTGTTTATTTATATAACTTTTGTCATTTGCAACAGCAAGTAGGTAGGAATTCCTGTTGTCCAGGCCTTTTTCTCTCTGAGGGTATGTCCTTTTCTTTTCAGTCCTATGTGGTGGCCCAAGTACTTCTGACCTGCTCTACTGTACCAGGATCTTTCCTTTCCCCCATTAGACCCCTTAGATGATGTGCCTCCTGTCTTTACTGCCACTCGCCCATATCCCTAAGCCCAAACCCCTCAGCCTTCTCAATCAGAGCCCCCTGCTTCATCCTCTCCCCTTTCTTCACTCTCAGAAGTCTCTAACTCTTTCTTTACCCACTCTCCCCAATCTCAGACTTCTCAATCCCCTCAGCCTGAGCCATCTATCCTGTCAGATGGCCCCATTTCTTCTTTCCCCTCTGCTCTTGTGTCACCATTCTCCCCGCTGGCTCACCACACTTGGTCTCACGTGTTTCAGTCACCTAACAGACCACATGGTATTTGATTGCCATCTTGCAGTCCCATACCACATGGTCCTCAGCAGCCATCTTGCTGCAGCTCACATGGAGGACAGTTGCCATCTTGTGGTCCTCCACTGTGTGACAGTCCACAGCCATCTTGTGACAGGCTACATGGTAAATAGCCACCGTCTCGCAGTCCCTTATCATGTGATCAGTGCAGCCATCTTGTTGCAGGTCACATGATGACCAGGCACTATCTTGTGCTCCCTCACCATGTCATCAGCAGCAGTCATCTTGGTGTGGGTCTCATGGTAACCAGTGAATTCATTGCTGGCTTATCTACTTAGACTTGCTGCTGGAGACTGATGCAACTTGGGGCCCACAGCCCCCTTTAAAGTATCCTCGGAGCCCTGAGTCTCACTGGAGGGCTCAGGTAAAACAGTCTCTATACTTGTAGAATGTTCTACCTGAGTTTTCAGGTCATTATTAAATCCTCAGTTTCTGTAGTGGGTGTGACAACCAACCTACACAGCCTCTTCAAACAAGGCCCATTCTGTGCAGATTCCAAATTCTCTTTTTCACCCATAGCTTTCTAGGAATACCAATATGTCCCACATCCCTTTTAGGTAGAGATCTTCTCCAAAAGTTTAACTTTTCCTTTAACTTCTCCCTCCCCACAGCTCTCATCCTCCAAACACACCTCACAAAACTCATTTTAAAACTACACCAACCTTGGCCTCAACTTCTTCCCCTAGCCTTAACCAAGCTCAGAGCACTTCCCCAAACTGCTATTTTTCTAAGTCTTTTTAAACTCATGTATGGTCGACCATTCCTACTTCACAATCTTCCTACCTCCCAAAGTCTCCCTCCTCTTGCTGTCTACATCCCAATCCTCTCCTTCCTCTGACACTTATAATGACAACATGCTGATCTTCGTCTTCCCCAACCCTCTGATGGGACCAAACCAGATCCTCCCATGTCTTCAAGAGATCTAATTTATTTTAAGTCTTCTAAATCCACAGGACTGCAACCAAAGTGGAGTGGTCTCTACCTGGTCTTCCTTGCAACTCCAATAGTGGTCAAGGTTGCTAGACTGCTATCCTGGTTCCATGTCACTCAAGCTAAGGGGTGCCCTTCTAAACCTAACTCCTCTGACTCTAAACATTCTGGGTGGTTATCACATTTCCTATCTCCCACCCATCTCCATCTCACCAAGGGACCACAGCCACAACTTTCAGACTAAGTCATGTTTTGTTATCCTATTTGCTTCCTGATCCCTTACCTTCTGTTAGTTATTCTTTTTGCTGTAGAACCCTGGGCAGTCTTTCCTAAAGAGTCTCACATTATATGTAAAATTGTTTCCACACTGTTCTACATAACAACTATCTTACTTCTCTCCACCCTCAGCTGTTTAGTTAAACATGAGACTCCTCTGGGTCTGGGTTCTCATCTCACTTATGGTGACACAGCCACAGCCCTCCCCAGTCCTAGTCTATAAATTCCCAAACATGATCCAACTGTCAGGCCTTACATTTCTCATGCTTCCCATTCTCTCCAGCTCAACCCCTGGACCAAGAACAAGTCTTACCTACACTCTTACCCTTTCAGATGAGGGAATAATTGCCCCCTGTAGCTTCACCCCTCCCAACTCCATGCTCATTTTTCAGATTTTTCCTCACCATGGTCCTGATGGAATGAAACATTTGGATCAAGGACACTTTTCCTTCTACCTCTCCTGGGTCCTTCAATTATGATAGTGACCTCCCTTCTCATAGCAACTTGTCTTTTTATTTCTCCAATCTAGGATGCAAGCATTCACCAACAACAAACTCCTTGTTCTGGCTGAAATACCTGGTACCAGCTTCCACATGGGCATCAACTGTCATCCCGTCAACTGCCCAAAACCCCAGCATGATGCCCCCATCCAGCAGGAAGTAGTAAGAGAGAGCCTTTGTTCTTTTCCTAATAATAGAAAGATGGGAATGAAAGAGTTTTGCCCTAGAATAAGTTACAGGGCATTATAGTGGTCTAACATGACAGAAACAACACCCTGACTACCACTTCCTCCTCCTTCCCCCTTCAGTCCTGATTGCAACTTTCTATTTTCTTTCCCATGCTTGTGAAGAAAATTTCAATCGGTTCCTCTTGTGTCATCAATGTCTGCTCCAAGCACTACTTCAGGTCAAAAGTCACCTATACCCATCAGTCCCCTCTTTCTATCAAAGCAAAATGCTCAAACCCCATGGGTTGTGGACTCTTCTCTGTGTTCTCAATAAAGGTGACTTTCTCTTTCCTTTTGCGTCTCTATTGCATCAGAAAACCCTAACACCAATGTTATAGGTAGCTGAGTTAGATAGAAATATTACAGGTAGTCAGACAGAGCTAGGCACTCAAGGGAGCCAGCACAGAGAACCAGACGTCTTGTGACTTTGGAGGAGACATACACATCCTGCTGTGGGCCAGATCTCAAGACAGAAGGCAAAACAAATGCAACCACACCTAAGTATAAACATTAGAGACTGATACTATAAATAGGTAGGGATCACCTTGAGGAAGCCAGGACTCACCATCCCAAGCCCCTATTGAAAATGTCACTGTTCTTTAAGCATTCCCACTTTCTATGTGTCTCACTTCCTCATTTGTCCCTAATTTAATCAACTTTACCTGAACAATTAATATTATTGGTTGACCATAGTTTCTTCCCATCTCATGCCCACCTTTCAAGTTCCCATTCCCCCTCACCTTAGACCCACCTTATCTCATGGTTTTGCTCTATAAAATTCTACCTCTCCTGGGTCCTTTAATTATGATAGTGACCTCCCTTCTCATAGCACCTTGTCTTTTTATTTCTCCAATCTAGGATGCAAGCATTCACCAACAATAAACTCCTTGTTCTGGCTGAACAAGAAAAGACAGGGCCCTTGGCAACCCACGTGGGATACCTTTTGTCTCTCTCCCAGACAGAAGCTTTCTTTCTCTGAACAAATATATTCTGCTCTTAACCTCCATTATTCCCAAAATTCATTCTTCAATTTCAGAGAGCACAATCTTATACTGAACATCTAGTAGGTTGGGAGTTTTATTCCCTTATACCACTAATGTTACAGGAAGATGAGTTAAACAGAAATATAGGCAATCAGACAGGGCTAGGCCCTCAAAGGAGCCAGTGCAGACCACCAGATATCTTGCAACCTTGGAGGAGACAGACACCTCTTCTATGGCCCAGATCTCAAGACAAAAGGCAAAACAAATGCAATCACACCCAAGTATAAACACTGGGGATTGATATTCTATATAGGTATCCATCACCTTGAGGAAGACAGAAGATTAATCCAATTCCCTACAGGCAAAGGCGATTTTCCTGCTTGTTACTTGACTTGCTTCTCCATTTGATCCAGATTTAATTAACTTTATCTGATCAATTAAACTCATAATCTTATTGGTTGACCACAGTTCTGTCCTACCTCATGCCTGCCTGCCTGTGAGTTTCCATTTTTCCCATGGACCCACCTTACTTCATGGTTTTGCTCCATAAAAATCCCTGGAGAAGGAGGATCATTGGCAATCCACTCAAGACTCCTTCCTTCTGTCTCTCTCAGACAGAAGCTTTATTTCTCTCAATAAATATATTCTGCTCTTAATCTCTGTTATTCAAAAAATTCATTCTTCAATTTTAGGGAGCATGAGCTCACACCAGACATCCTAAGCTTATGGTCTATGTGTTAATCATCTACAGACACTTCAGAGCTTTATTCATTGAGCAGGCATTTCTTACTCAAGTCAAATTGACAGATCACAATTAATAATCACACACCCCTCACCTTACCCAACTGTCCCTGGCTTCTTGTACTGACAGTCTGTTCTCAAGTTCTGTCAGATTGACTATCACAAGGACATTCAGTTCTTGTATTTCTGTGCCTTATATATTTCCTTGACATACTAATTTCCAGTTCCATACATGTTGTCACAAATAATAGGATTTATTTCTTTAGCATCCTATCATGTCTACATACCACATTATCTCTTTCCACTCATTCATTAGTTGGTGGACACTTCAGTTGTTATCAATTCTTGGCCATTGTAAATATTGCTGCAAGAACATGGGAGTGAAAATCTCTCTTTCACATACTGGTTTCAAATTCTTTGGCTCAATACCCACTGATGGGATTGTTGGATCACATAAACATTCTATTTTTAAATTTTGGAATATACTGTTTACTGTTCTCCATCATTGCTATAATAAGTTGCATTCCCCTCAACAGTGTATACCCTTTTTTCCTAATCCTTGCAAGCACTTGTAATCTTCAGTATTTTATATTAGCCATTCTTACTGGTGTAAAGTAATATTTCTTTATGATTTTGATTTGCATTTCTGCAATGATCATTCATGTTTAAGAATTTTTTCATGTATCTGTTGGTCATATATATGTCTTCTTTGAGATATGTCTCTTTAGATTTATTGGTCATTTTAATTGCATTTGTTATTAAAATTATTGTTGTTGGAACAGAACACTAAACTAAATATATATTGATATGTAGAGGATTTCCTAATGTACACAGAAGTACACTGTTTCTAGAACGTCTATCAGCTAAGGTACTAAAATTTGTTATTAAAGTACTTACAACATTACTTGGTAAGGCACTTGAAAACTACTTGGTAAGGTACTTGAAACAACTACTTTGAAGATAGCAATATGCAATATATTAACCAGTGTTAACCTCCTATTGTTTTGTTTTGAAATTCTGTATCCTCTTTTTTATTTTTTAAAATAAAAAATAAGTTAATAAAAATAAAACCAATGGAAACTCTAAAAAATTACTGGTAAGGTACTTAAAAGATTGAAATAAACATAATACACACACACATGCAAACAAAAAGCAGATGTAAAATACTAGGGACTTGGGCACAAGGAATAATAACTAACCACTTAATGGTGTGAGATTTCACTTTGGGGTTGTCAAAAATTCTAGGAATAAGTACTGGTAAGAATTCTATAATACTATGAATGTTCTTAATACTGCTAAATTGTATACTTTAAATAATTAAAGTAACCAATGTTTTTCTAGGTGTAATTTTTCAAAACAAAATTATGAAAGAATGCTTTTTGGTGAAACATCAGAAATGGGAGTAAAGATAAATATAGTAATCTATATTTTTGCACTTGTACATTACAGTTACATTTGTATTTTACTATTTTATATCTCATTCTGTAAATTTATCAAAAGTTTGGATAAAAGATGGACTCATATAAATAAAATTACTTTGTCAAAGTTTAAATGCTTTTTACTACCTGCTTGCCATTTTTTCTGAAAGTAATAGCTCTGATTTTTTCCTGTACCTATATTGCTGAACATTTTTTCACCTGTCCTGTAAAATTATTTTAAATATAATATGCATTTATATATCATTATATTAGATCATTCAAACCACTCTGGAAAATAGGGGTTATTACATGCTTCATTTGTTACAGATAATAGATGAGGAAAGTAAGAGTTAGGGAGATTTGGATATTTGCTTAAATTTAACCAAAATCACAGAGGCCAGAGTTTAAGTAGTCTGGATCCAAAAGTTGATACTTTTATACTATATTGTGCTGTAAGATGGACAACTTATGAAGATAAAACTCAGGTTTATCAAATGAATCACATATATTGCAAAGCACCTACATTCAGACCAGTTTGTCTGATGTATTGCATGACTCTATGATTTCTATAGCATTAAAATATTTTGTACTGGAGCATAAAAGGTCAAGACACCTGTATATTATAATAGAAGCTGAATTACTTCACTTTCATAGAATAGCCCCCTGAGGAATTATTTTTCAGAAACAAATATTGTATGTCTTTTAAACTTAAAGACCAAGTAACACAAATAAAATAAAGCTCTATCCTGTAGCTTTTTCATTTAGAGGGCTTGGAACTTAGTATTGACTACCATAAACTAATTATGAATCCTAAAATATCAAATTTTTTAAAAAATATTATTTTAACTGGTGAAACAGTCTGAAAATTACTATTCAACCTTCTTACGTGGCCAAGAGTTTATTAAGAAAAAAACTTAACATGTAACTTGTGGGTTAATGTGACTATTACAAACTTTGAATTGCTTAAGGCTTTGAGTTCCAACATGTTTTTTGTTTGTTTGATCTTTTTTTTTTAAGCTCTCAAAACCAGAAAATCAATCTATTTTTGTCTTCTCTTCAGAATACATCATGTACCTATTAAAATCTCACAGAAAGCTGAGTGGAACAGATTTTCGGGAACAAGACTCCAACAGTGGTATACTGTGAAGTCTGACTCAAGATATTAAAGTTTGCTGAAAATGTGACTTTGAAATGATTGTTTCTAAAAATGCAGTAGGAGGACTGGTGGTTTAGCTCATGGCACAAGCACCTGCTTGCTTGGCAAGTGCAAGGTCCTGAGTTTGATCCCCAGTACAAAAAAAAAAAAAAAAAAGAAAAAGAAAGAGGATAACATAGACTGATTTTAGTATTTCATTGGTAAACATTTTTTAAATTTGGTTATATATCATAGTGAAAAGTAGGGTTACTTGAAGTAGCAGAATAAAAACAGAGTGGGGAAAGTTGGGAATACTTTTCACCATCAAAGTAAAATAAGTTGTGGCAATTTCTTGTGTCTTCCTTTACTTTCCTGATCGTATTATTCCTGCATCTGGTATCATGTCAAAGAGACACACTTTATCTCATGTTTAGTTGAGTCTAGACAAGTTGAGGCAGTGTCATAAGGAAGTCTATTAATGTGGATATTGGGCCTCTGAATAAAATTTTACACATTCTGTGGCACAGCAATTTTTTCTATAAGCAACAGGAATGGTAGTTAAGCTAGTTAAGTCACCGCTTCCATGAGTCCTTCTACAGGGAAAGTATGAATCTTTATCTTGCACACTGAGGGGATAAGGACCTTGTAGCAATAAAAATAAAATGTTCAAGGTTTAAATTATTTTGGAATTAACTTAATATTTTAGCATCCTATCAATAGTGTATTAAAAAAAACAGCTTCATGCAACAAACAAGGAAAAAGTGATACAAAACATGGTTTAAATTCAATATACTGGGCTTGTTATTTACTCTCTGAAGACTTAGTCCCTCTTTTGTAAAATAAGCTGTAAGAAGCCACTGCAGCTCTAGTATTTTTCTATCATTCTTTCAGGTTTTAGTACCTATCTGTTATTTTTACTTTCTTATTTTGTTTTAGATCAATGGTAACACTAAAATATGGTGCATCTTCAAACAGATAAATTGAATTTACAATTTCCTCTCTAAATAAAATTATGAGAAGCTATTCTCTGTCACAACAAGTTTTCCATAAACATCAAATTGCATTATTCTCTTCAATCAAACATGGAATTATTTTGGGCCTCCTGGACCTATTCCAAGCAAATGTGGATCTGCTTCAGCAAAAAATCTAGTCCCAGTGTACCAAAACTGGCATTCAAAGGCAAAATGTGCCTGGAAACCAAACCAAACTAAACCAAACCAAACCAAACAAACAAACAAACAAACAAAACAAACAAACAAACAAAAAAAAAAAACAAGCAGATTGATGCAGGATTGTAGAAGTGCAAATTATTGGGGACTTATAGGCAGATCTGAGTCTTGGATGACAGAAAGACAGGCAGAGCTCCATTCTTCAAGGCAAGATAAAAGAGTTTACATGCTAACGTAAAGGTAGATCATGACCAATTAGAATGCACTTGACCTTTCTAAGAATCTGTTAGCAGGTTCAAGGAGAGTTAAGTTATATAGTGAGGGTCAGTTAAGAAATAGTTTGGGTACAGTGGCTACTACAACATATTGTACTAACATTTTAGTGGCTTTGTTGTTCTTATAGGGTATACATTCTGGGCTTACCTGGGAGGAAAATGTCTTTTACAGTCAAGATGGCTACAGTCATGTCAATGTGGATTCATGTTGGACCTCAAGAAAAGTTAAGTATTTTATGCAAAATGAAAGTCCAAATATCTTCTTCTATAATGTGACTATATTTAGATATGTATGAGGACAAGACTAAACAAATGGAGACATTTGCAAAGTACAATCAAAACTTATTATTTTATTTAAAATAAAGTACATGTTATGTTTATCTTATTTAAACTGTAATGTTATTTTATTTAAATAAAGCATTTTGTTCCAAAGAGTTCAGGCAATAAAAAAATGATAAAATTATGTCCTAGAATTTTTTTTTGTACCAGGGATCAAACTTACAATCTTGCACCTTCCAGGCAGGCACTTATGCTAGTCCTAGAAATTTTTACAAATAATGCTTTTTTTCTATCATAAACAGAATCAGGTAGGATTCAGCCTATACAATTCTTATACTATAAAAACCTAATACTAAACTTAACATTTTTGTTGTTCATGCTTTGATATGGGATCTAAATAAGATTTTTTCTGAAAAGTTTCAGTGTATATAAACCTTATAAGTTTCAAATTTGAAATATCAAATATATAAAGATTTTAAAGACATTTTATGTATTAATAGGACAATTACACTTTACTCTGAAAGAACACCCATGGAATGTACTGCCTATGTACATTGTTTCAGGAAACATGAACACATTTTTACAATGATGTTTTGAACAAAGCCAAGTCATAACTACTATTCATTGTACACTGTTTTGAAACAGGGTCTTGCTATATATATAGTTGAGAATGGCCTCAAACTCATGGCCGTCCTTCTGCCACAGTCCCCCAAGTCCTGGAATCACAGGCTTAAAACACCAAGCCTGGCTGGTAATTATTATTTATCATTAGAAAAAGTTCATTAACTAAGTTATTATTGATTAAGATCTTATTTAACTTGCATATGAAGGAGATAATTTAATGAGATTTCTTACCTTGATTAAAGCAACAAAAAATCAATTATTTGCTGATTCTGAGTATGTTTTCTTTCCAGATATTTTAAAAACAATATTTTTTAGAAAGACAGAATTTCTCTTAATTAGCATTTACCATGGTGAGCAAAAATTTTTAGAAGTTATTTGCTATGAGCAAGGGAAACTTGTGCTGTTTTAATATTTTACTAGTGGTTAACTCATATATGTGGCCTATATACACACAAACACACATATGAAAGTAGGATTAAACAAATGAATAATTCAAAGATATTCAATAACATCTTGCTTTTAACCCCTGACAAAGACTTAATCCGCTTATGTCATATACATAAAAACATATGACACACACACAAATACACACTCATGCACACCAACATTGGTTTAGTAGTCTGACACTCCTTTCTTTAAATAATTTTTATCTGATTTCTTTTTGTGACAGTACTTTCCTGTTTCTAACTCATTGACTGAATCTTTTGTTGTTTATAGTTGGCTTCAGGGCTCCTTACAAATGCTACACATTGAAATGCCCTTTTGTACTCCATCTCCCCAAAGAAAACAATGTGTGTACCCTCAGTCTTTACCTACAGCCATCAAGAATGCTCTCTGCATGCTGAGCAGTCTAATTAATAAGATCATCAATCTATTCCACTAATGGCCAAATTGAGGAATGGGCATGATATTTCTAACAAGAGCAACTCTCACAGGCTTACTAGAATTATTCTCATTAGACTCATTATCCTTATTTAATTAAGGAACCCTGAAAATTCTAAGGACTCCCAGATCATTCATATTGTTCTTCATTCTAATCCTTTTAGGATTGTGTATGCCTCTTCATCTGATCCCACTATCTTCTGGTTTTTACTTTTTTGGTAATTCAGTCAAACATTAATAATATTATATCACCATATATCTTATACTTTCTTTCTAAGTATCTTAATTAACTGATTTAAGTAAAATGTGCCTTCAGGTTTTTCTTTTCTTGCAGCCATCTTAGTAACCAAAGCCTCTATTTACCCAATGATTTTCTACCACTGGCTTATAAGGGGGTTGATTTTATACATCAGTGCTATTTCCTGACAATTTATTCTCCTTTTCCATGTTCGGAATTTACTAAACAGCATTACATATCATCTCTACATATTGAAGTTATTTTATGGAGATAAAATCCTTACTTATAGACATCAGTTTAGAACACAGAAGTTGATGAAACTCAAATGAAAGTTGCAATAACATACTTTTGAAGGCACTCAGTAATTTTTCCATTAAATTGGTAAGAATTTATCCATACTGTGTTCACAGTTTGATGTGTTATTTATCTAATTACTGGCATTCATACTGAATATTTATGGAAATTCTCAAAGGGTCTTTAAATTGTGCATCTGTAGGAAAGTCGTGATAATGATATTAAATAACTGAAATCCTGGGCTTTAGACATTTACTATCCATTGATTGTCGTTGTGCCCTTGTGCTCTACATATGTCCCTTGCAGTTAAGCTAAAACATGAAGAGTTGTAGCCTCTAGACAGCAAGTAGAGTGTCATTTCAAGGCCAAAGTACTTAAGAGTTAGTATGTAACTTTGAAGTTGGTGTAAAACTGTATTTTCTCTGTTGAAATGACCTAACGATATATGCATTCTGTAGACAAAACCTCTATAAATGTATTCCATGAAGGAATACATAATGCAAAACCCTTTAATGAGTGTTTTTGATTGGGGGAATTTAGATTTAAGATATTGTTTCATTAAGTAACTGAAACTTAAGGTAAAATTTGTTACTGAAGCAAAACTCATTGTCTCCTGATTAAGATGGTACACTGGCCTCTAGCTTTGGCTTGTGAAAACTCTCCTCTTTTCCTCTGATAATGTGCTTCCTCATGAAAAACAAGGGTACCAAGGTGGGTAAGTGATACAGATAAACACACGTAATTCATTGTATGTTTCATAGATATTACATTATAATCTATACCATATTCTTTGGTAGTAGTGTTTATCTATATGCCATTTCTGGGTTGAGAATATAAGGAAGTGGGATGTTGAAGAAGCTGTGATGGTTGATACTTTATGTCGATGTGGGAAGTATAGAAGGTTAACTAAGTGACTCAGAAGTTTAACATCCTAGTGTGTAGAGGACATGCCTTAGAACTGGTGCTCATGCCCTAGGATGTTGCAATAGTTGATTCATTGCATGAACTTGAGAATTTTAGAAGCTTAACTAAGTGACTCAGCAATTCTATATCCTGGGATGAAGAGGACCCATCCTACAACGAGTAGCCTATACACAATATAAGGGAGGGAAAGAGACTTGCTCCTCCCCTTTTTGCTCTTGCCGCTTTTGCTGTCTTCTTCCACCATTAACTGTTACCCTTGGCCATGTCACCCTGCCTTGGAGTCAGCTAATTATGGACTGAAACCTCCACAAATCATGAGTTAAATAAACTGTTCCCTCTTCAACTGTGGGTGTCAGGTATTTTTGCCCCAGCAATGAGAGATAAGTAACTTAGACAGAAGCTATACCAGAACAAGTGCCAGTAAGAATATATGCAGTTGATACAAAGCAAAGATATGCATAGGAGACATGTACAGAGATGGAGTACAGTAGAATTATCTTCAAATTGTATGGCAACGATGGATAATATAAGAGGAGTCCAGAGGAGGAGTTTCTTATAATATAACATAAGGGTTAAAAATTAAAAGATAGTACAATCTGAAAGTATTATTTATTGACTTGAACAATGTGAAATGTTTATGAAGAGTAAAACTTCCAGACAGATAAAATTTAAGTAAAAAACTAGTGCTAGACAGATAAAATGTAAGTAAAAATCTAATGCATAAACATTTTCTAATCCTATTCAACAAGATTTTCTTCCTCTGATTTCTTCTTGGCATTGTGTTAGTGGAACTTGTTACTGTCGATATGAACATGTACAGTAATATAAAATATGTAATGTATAATAAGGTCTGTAAGAATGAGCACTGATTCTTTTGACTGAAAAACCTAGTAACATGGCCCTAAGGTACCGTGAAACTAAAACACAAGGTAGACAAATCCAGGACTGTACAGAGCACAAACTTTACTTGGGACTTACTGACAGAAGTGTTACACCATGAGTGTATCTGTGCAATTTGAGTCAAAAAGAAGGGAAATATATCTGTGTTAGAATAGAAGTGATTTCACCCAAGCCGGTATATAGCTGCTTTATCTTAAGCTAGTATCAAAGATTTCAAATACGTTCTGGTGACATAGCACCAGAGTTAGGTTAAAAAAAATACAAACAAAAACCTCCACTTACCACTCTAATCTTTGTTTTTATAATATGCTGGTAAACTATGCATGTAAAACTGACCAAGGTTACTCAGGGGCAATCATAGCAGTTATGACTGAAGGTTACTGCAGTCATGTCAAGCTTAGTTCCAAAATTCCACCAGTTATAATTGACTCCATTTATTCTGGTATGTGCTGACACTATATGGTTGCATGATTCAGGCAGTGAATGTGAGGCCATTTTTCCACACTGAAGCAGATTCCACAAAAACAGTGAAGGCACATGCAGAAATAGAGACAAAAAGTAATCATGCAAATAATAATAACATTCAATTTTTCCCACTAGGTGCTCTAAGTTGAGCCAACAGCCTAGTATGTCTCCTCTAGAAAACACAATTTCAAATAAGGTTTTAATTTTTGTTTCATAGTATAACCTAAGAGTAGATATACTAACACTGGCATTAGGTTAGAGGTACAACATTTAGTATTGGCAGTTGTATAAATTTCTTTCTGAGATGCAGATGTGGTTTTATAATGCTGCCCTTCTCACTTGGTGACTTCATCATTAATCACTAAGTATTGTCTGATAGCTTTCATTAAGAGTGTGCTGTGTATATATCATCAAAATTTCCATATGTAATATAACATTTTCAAATTAGATTGAAGGGCTGAATACACTGGCTAAGTGATCATATTAAAGTTAGAATGAGCCTACCATGCTCAGAGCAGAAGTAAGTTAACTGGGTTAGGTGGTAGCACAGTGAAGACCTTTTATTATGCTCATGTAAATCCTAAAGTACACTGACCTATCCAATCTGGGTGTAACCAGAGCTACAGATTTGTATCGTATAACCACTAGGTCCTGATTTATGCAGATTAGAAAACACCAGGGTAGTATATCCAATCAGTGCCATGTTAATTATTGTCTCTAAGGCATAATCCTTTTAACCCTGATCATTTTGTATCCAGCTATTAAGCACAATGTATTTAGAATTAGTGTCTTTGGTAGTATACTGTTCTGAACACAAGAACAACACAACATTGTCTGTCGGTTCAAATGCCTATACCAGTACATGATCCATATGAATCCATTCCAAATCTGTTTAAAAATCTTCAATCATTCATATCCTTGAGACCAATAATGGGACTTCCAGGGAAGATATGGTCTTGGGCACTGTAGCCATCACTAACAGATAAAAAAAACAACAACAGCAACAACAAAAAAACTAAAGCACTCTATTTTTAGCACATAACAGCTAAAATGGTTTTCAAATGAGAATTAGCCTTAAGTACTTGGGAAAGAAAATTAATATATTCTTAAAAGTAAGTGTTCTTGATCACCCAACCCTCCAATGGTACTGAAAATAGAACCCATGGCCTCACATATGCTAGGCAAGTATTCTGGAAGTTATAAAGGTAAATGTACATCATTTAACAGGACAATACCAGTAGCACTATCTCTGTCAGACAAGATCACAGCAGAAGTGGAAACTAGCATGGTAGTGAGCATCACACATGTTGGCCAATATACTGAGATCCCCTAGTGTTTCCTAAAACCAATCATGGAATCACAACATAGTCCAGGAGGAGAATGACAGCACCCTAAGATATTTTCATTATCTCACACGGGGCAACAAAGACTTTGGCCACTCTGTCAAGGTGGGTTTGTCCAATAATGTACATATTTATTGCTTTAAAATGCTGTTCTCTACTGACCATACTACCAGATGGTTATATGGCAAGTGAAAATATGATACATTGTGTTGTGGGAACCAACCCTAAACAGAATGTCTTGTCAAAAAGATACTCTGGTTACTATCAATCTGATGTGACTACTTGGACTTCACATCTAAGTTTTTAAAATTTTTGATATTGGTAGTTTGATTGGCTCTCTTGCCAGCAAAGTCTAATTGCAGCATATTTGTGTTCTTTTGCTTTAGTAAAGGGACAACATAATTGTTATGGCTTATAAGTAGGTGTCCTGACCCTCCAAAACCTCACGTGCTCACCAGGGCGGATTTTAGGAGATGACTGGATCATGAGTGTGTGATACTGAATTAAGGTTTAGAACAGTTGTGGATGATGGAATTACTAAAACGGGAAGTCCTAGTTTAAATGTGGATGGCACCAACCAATACGTTTCTAGCCTGGATGGAATACCTAGCAAAAGGTAGGCTCACTGCTTGCTGCCTACTAACTGTTGTACTGTGGACTGTTTGTCCTCCTCTATACCCTCCCCGATTCCACCTTGCCTTGGAATGAGTCAAACATGGACTGAAACTTCTACAAACTGTGAGCTAAATAAAACTTTCCTCTTTTGGCTTGTGGGTATCAGGTACTTTGTCCCAGCAATTAGAAAGTACCTAAGACATTAATCAATCTACCAGTTGGATGGCTCAGTGTACTGCCCATAATATGTGGCTCAATTCATAGGGCCAGAGATTCAGAAAAGCAAAAGCTGCCACTGGATTTTACCTGCCATCAAATATTTATATTTGGAGGGCAATTCTGCATTTTCACTTATGTACCATCCTACCTTAGCACATTTTTGACCATTTTTATTTACTCACAGAGCCAATCCAGTGTTCAGATTGGGGCTAGGTCCTTCACCTTAGTCAAAGCATCCTTGTCCATATTTCCATGAGCAGAGGTCTTAACAGGAGTGGGTAATGGTACATAATCAATTGTGACTCTGGTTAATGTGTCTGTTTTCATACTCACTGATGTATCTCCTAAGGGAAACTTTCCCAATACAGACAATTGTTCTAATTGCCATTTCACTATCCATAGTATAAATAACCAGTGTTCATGGCTCATGAGCTACTATCAGCCATACTACCTGTAGCTTTGCCTATTGACCTTTCTGATTTTCTCTTTTCTCAAGCTGGGCATTGTCATGGAGTTTGTACTGCAGCAATAGATCGGGCACTGGGGTTCCCTGATGCTGGGTCCATCTGCATAAGAAGCATTTTCAAGTGTGTGGCAGTCAATTGGAGTGGTGAGGAAGTTTCACAGTAACAGGACTCAACATTTGGCACACCTTGGGATGGGGGGAAGCGCAATCAACTTTGGGTAAGACTGAATCTTATGGAAGTTGAAGTTCATTTCCTTGTACATAGTTAAGTGTTGTCATAATACTATTTTCTGCAAAAGAGTATAATACTTATTATATTATATAATGCCATCAATCTATTGGAACCAGGGAATGAGTACAAAGAGACATTCTGAGACGGAGATAAGGGTATGATCACCTGGCTGGGAAAGTGGGTATAACCTGATAATCATGAAATTGTAGGACACATATGCAGAAAGTGCTTTCCTCTATTCTCATGAGACATCAAGCAAGTTTTAGAAATCACATTTTCTTTTTCTTTTTTCTTCCCTTTTCTTCTCTCTCTCTCTCTTTTTTTTAATACCTGGAATCAAACTCATGACCTCATGCTTGCCAGGCAGACACTGTGCCGCTGAGCTATATCCTTGGCTCTTGACGCAGGTTTTTCATAGGAATGCCTTGACTTGATGGCAGCCTGAGGAGTGGGACGTACAAAAGTCCACCACCATTAATCTGTGGCCAGTGTGCTCTCTCTCTGTTTACTGGTCCACTCTCACCCTACAGAGTATACTTCTTTTTCTACTTTCAATTGTTTCATACTTGCTCTGTAGAGCATGTTTCTTTCTGTACCTTTAATAAATGTAAATCCTCACTACCTTTTGCACTTATCTTGATAAATTCTTTGTTCAGGACACAAAGATCTAGAAAGCAACTGTAGAAGGAGACATGAATACCCCAGAACCCAGTAATGTCTCCAAGCATCTGCCACAGCACATAGATACACTGTGTAGACACCTGCACAGATAGGAATATTGCAATGGATTTCTTATCTAGTCCCTGAGTGTGCCATTGTGGAGTAAATCTTGCCACCTTTGTTTCCTTAATTAGCCTATTATTCTATTATTTTTCCCTTTATTGATAGTTCCTTTTACTTGTCAGACTTTCTGACAGGACCCTTTCTGTCACAACCACAATTGCTCTCTCCTAGGTCAGCATTAACCTCACCCATATTTTACACATCTTGTGTGACAATCACACTGCAGAAGGAAAAAATGATGCCAGGCCATTTTTTTTTGAGATATGATCTCACTGTATATAGTTTAGGCTGGCCTTGAATTCACTATGTAGCTCAGGCTGGCCTCTAACTCTTAGCTATTCTCCTGCTTCAGCCTCCTGAGTGCTGGGATTACAGGCATACACCACTATATCCACATGGCCAGGTCATTTTTAAAACATATTTTGTAACAGTTTGTTTTTCATTCTGGGAATAAAAATGGCTTTATCAGATTCCTGGAACACATCCTGTAAATGTGTTGTTGGATGTAAGTGGCTATACCCTCACAGAATGCTAGGGCTTCCTCAGTGGAGGTATCTTCCCTGGCAAATCCCCCACATTTGGTTATGATTTACTTATGAAAATATACAAATATCTAGGTGGCATTATGTGAATGTTGTGTAAGACTGGAGGAGTGGTGATATTACTAATTTTTCTCAACTACACTTCTTTCCGGAGAAATGCCATGCCCTCCTGATACTGTCTGTGATGTGTCTGAGAGAAAGGTCTCAGAGTCTTTGTGTATGGAAAGCAAAGAATTGCAAGTGGGCACTCAATAGTAAAGAAAAAGCAGCTAAATTCATTGGAGTTAACAGGATAGTATGGTCAGGGCAGGTCCATGCCAACTAAAAACAAAAGGAACAAGTGGAAAAAGTGCTGCCTGGGTGACAGGGAAAGAAGAACAAAGACAAAACAGGTTTGTGGATTTTAAAAGTTGTGCAGTCCATCCTGGGTGCTTCTCATTGGTTATCTCTGAATATGACTGACAGATTGCTGAGTCAGGAGCACCTCAGTGCACATGAATCTTCCATAACTAATTCTATTTTAACCTCATTCATGACATGTAGTCCCTATGACATGCTCCAGAGTGCCTATGAGCGTTTAAAGAATTTCAAGTGAGGAAAGAGTTATTGAAGGTCAGGCCACAGGGCTGAACATGCATGTGCTATAGCCTGGAGCTTTAGAAGTTTCGTTGCTCTTCATTGTTCTTATTTCTGCTTCTCTTAGGATACTGGAAGGAGGATTGATTCTGGTGTGGCTCCAATGCAAATGGACAGAAGTGGAATGGTTTCCCAGCCACAGTTGTGCTACTTGTACTGCTCTCATTTCCCAGTCTCATCTTTCAGATACGTAGATTAATTTCTCTAAAAGTTTTTGCAATATCTAGAAATTCTGCTATACTACACTTCCAAACAAATAAATGAGTATCAAGCATTTGAAACATTGTCTCTTCTGGCTATGATCATGTTCACCTGCAATCCAGGCACTCAGGGAGAATGAGCAAGAGAGTCACAAGCTTGAGGTCAACTGGGGCAAGTTAACAAGATCTTTTCTAAAATAGATGAAAAGGGCTGGGAGATAGCTTATTTTGAGGATATGAGTTCAGCCACTACTGCTGGAAAAAATCTAGTATCTTTGTTGTGTAGGTCTATTAAAATTTCAAAACAATAAACTTTTTTGACCATAGTCTCTTCCCCTTTTCAGACATTGACTTTATTTTATGGTGCTCTGTCACTTCTCATTTCTAAAGTCTCTCCCTCACCACATCTGCACACACATAAATACATATCACATCACAAACAAAGCTATTGGTTAAAGTGACAAGAGCCAAATTTTATACAGACCTAATTTATTATTTTAAACACAATGAATGATATTAGGGGTCAGGGATATAGCTCAACAGCACGGTGCCTTCTGGCAAGTTCAAGGTCCTGAGTTCAATTCCTGTTCCCCTGAAATAATAATAATAATAATAATAATAATAATAATAAAAAAACAGTGATAATTTAGAAAACAACAGCTGTTGGAAGTAGGTATTTTTGGAAAATGTTACCCACTCAATATCCCTCAGATATCACCATGAATGTAGCATATTTATTCTTATGATTATATTGATTTAAATTGTGAACTACATAAAGTTGCAAACAAAAAGAGATAGAGAAAAGAGCTATAATGGAGTAAAATATTCAAAATTTAACCCTTTTAATCCCATTTAATTTTGAGTCAAAATGATGACAAATGAAAAAATTTTTCTACACAGTAAATGAAGCAAGAACTATTAAAAATATTTTTGACAGTGAGTAAAGCACGCACTGTGACATTGGCTAGCAGGAACTAAAGACAATGGGTGTCATCCCTATTTTTGAGCATCCCAAGATGAGGAATTAACCATGCCATTTCCCTCAGCTTCTTTTCCATGGATGTGGTTCTTAGTGGTCATTTGTGACTCTGGAGGAAGCCATTCACATAGCAAAGCCGTACACTCAACTTGCTGAATCACAACTGAGGAGTGGGTACTGAGGGAGCTTGTTGATAGGGAGACGCTTTGCTGGTTTCACTTCACTGTGATTCCACTGTAAAAAAGCAGCTAGAAGCTGAGAGCGGCCCAACACCTTGGTTCCCATGTAATATGGAAGGTGGTGAAACCACACTCTATAGGAGGCAGCTACTGAAACAGGTTTATCCTATGAGTTTAATTTAAGAAAAAATGAATTTTGAAGGAGTTATACAGGGAAAAGCTTTAATCTGCAGGAGTCTGTCAGAAAATATTCTGAGAACACTAACAAATTAAGTCCTGGTTAAATCTGAGTCTTTAAATAACTATCTTCAAGACAAAGTACATGTTCTCTGCACCTGGACAGTATAGGAAGTAAGTCTGAGATCCTTGTGAGCAACCAAGGACCCTGTCTCTCAGCCTAATTAACAAAATACGCAAGCACCAGGAAAAAAATTATCCTTCTTTTTTTTGTTAGCCTAATACTTACTCCTGGCTATAATTAATATTCTACCAATTTATAAATCTGATTGTTTTGCAAAGTCAACCTCCATTATCACAGAATAAATAAGAGTAAATTTGGTGATGAATTAACAAGATTACTCATTTTCATTGCATATCTTTCTATATATGTTTAACATTAAGATCCTAACAACATAATGGTATATTTACATTTAATGGTAAGTAGACAGTCTTATTAATGGAGGATTTTTTCATCCATTTCACCAGATGAGAAGACATAGAGTTCCAAGAGGGATTGCAACCATTTCTGTGGCTATTAATAAATCCTTGAATTCTGTCACAATTTCAGTGGTTATTCAATCAATTTGTTAAAAATTACTATAAATATTTGCCTACAGAGTGATCCAGCTATTTCATGCAAGATATTTATCTAGGAAAATAATTATAAGAATATGTCCATACAAAAGTTTTAGCAGTTCTAGTTATTAGTACCAAAAGCTAAAATCAACCCAGGTGTTCATTAACATATAAATGGATAAAATTGATATATCAATACATTGAAATTCTAGTACTGAAAGATAAGAAAAAAAGGAAACTATTGATGTATGATAAAATATGGTCAGCTGTCCCAAATAATACTGAAAGAAAGAAGCTAAAGAAAAATATCTGATATTAACTCCATTGTATAAAATTATAGGAGCAGACAAGGGTATAGTCACAGAAAGCAAGGCAGCATTCCCCTGCAGTAAGAGTAGAAGGGGTGGGAGAAAAATTTACCAAAGTCAGGTTCAAAAAGAGTAAGAGGAAACTTTTAGAAGTTTCATTCATTATCTTGATTATTGTGATGGTTTCATAGATATACACACATGCTAAAACACAGATTGTTCAATTGAAACATAACAGTTCAGTGTGTAGCAGTTATACTTACATAAAGCTGCAAAATATTACCAGTGGTAATGCAATAGATCAAAATGTAATTCAGTGGCATTATGGGAAGAATTTTTTGCAAAGACGAAACAGTATCTTTAAAGATAGACTGCAGGATGACAACAAAATGTTATTTGAAGAGTGAGAAATACTAAAACTTTGCATGAGCATAGTTTTCTTCCATGAGCATTAGAACACGAATAAATTTAATGGAAAACTAACAAGAAAAAGAACATGAAATGCATGTTTTAACAGGAAAACGTTGAACCTCAAATAGTCTGAAGCTGACTATTCTTTTAAAAATAAGAAGTTGAAATGCTATTTAATAAAGTAGTGTCAAAATAACATGACCTGATGCACTGGAGGAAGGTTATATAGACCGATGCATTTTTCAGTGATATCATGATGATTGGGATTTGTGTATCATCATTATTGGCAAAGTATTTCCTACATAGGGTTTTGCAGTGAGGCCATAAATAAAGTACCTCAACTCTAAACTATGGTAATAGCATATGTGCTTTAGATTTTATTTTCTGGGCTTTTATTTTTTGCTTAAATAAGTCACAAGGAAAAGCAAAATGTTTCATTTCCTGTGTTAATTTTTTTTCACAATGAACACT
Organism: Dasyprocta punctata; assembly: GCA_004363535.1. Classification (NCBI taxonomy): domain Eukaryota; kingdom Metazoa; phylum Chordata; class Mammalia; order Rodentia; family Dasyproctidae; genus Dasyprocta; species Dasyprocta punctata. The sequence continues at coordinate 89,470 of RJWM01002800.1, forward strand.
GTGATATTCATTTTATCATGTAAACAGAAAACCATGTTAGGTCTCTGATAAGATGGAAGAGGTGACAAGGAGAGAGGATGATAATAAGCCCTTTATGGACACAGGATATCAGAAACATTTATTTGTATTTTATAAAAGTTAGTGTGTAAGATTTATCTGTAATATCAATAAAGTTTAGAGGAAGACAAGTTTATGAAAACATTATATAAATATTTCATCTTACATAGATTGTATTCGGATGGCACTAAGTAAAAAATTTGGACAGTATTAGCATGTTTAAATAAAACTTGACATTGTTAAAACATTTCATGAATAATTACTTAATTGGTGAGAAAAATATTACTACACAATGCTAGGAAGAGTTTGAAAATACACCATATGATAAAGTGAAATTATGTATTAGAAAATCTATTATGTTACCCTCACAGGTTTTGCTAAGGTAATGTAAATTTTCTTTATTTCAGGAAATAAGTTTACAGAACCAGTTAACCTAGTTTTTCTGTAAAAAGATTAAAAATTACATGTACTATTTAAAAATACCTAAGAATTATGATGGAAGTTGAAGGAACAGGAGGTACACATTACTGACCTCAAGACCTAGTCTATGTACATCTCTGCATTACCCAATATGACAGTTAAACTGCCTTGTCAGTTTGGGTGCCACCTAGGAAATTAGTAAAGAACATTTCAGAGTATGTTTGAAAGGATCATGAAGACACAGCTTTGGGTACTATTATTGCTCACTGACTCCTTCATCTGTGGTGCTGTTCTTTCCAGCTATCACCAAGTGAGGAGTTTGCTGCACCAGACACTTTCCCCATGATATTTATGCTTTGGAGCAACTCAACTATAGACGAAACCGCTGAAACTATGACCTAAAGTAAACCTCTCCTGCTTTAAATTGTAGAACTCTGATATTGTTTCAAAGAGATAGGAAAGTTGAATAACACAGAAAATTGTTATAATTATACCTATGTAGTTTAGAAGCTTTTGGAACTGGTTTGAGGGAGGAATTTATAAAACTTCGGAGATGCAGGTTAGAAAAAGCTTAGCAGGTAATCTGATTTATGTGCAGAAGATCAGAGCACTGATAAAGATCCAGACAACAAAGAACAGGTTCATGAAGTTTCAGTTGGGAATATGGATGCTATTGAGAATTGGACTAGGAGGTACACATGTTCCATTCTGCCAAAGACTTTGTTCATATTTTACCCATCTTCTCAGACGTTGGTGGAAATCTGCATTTAAGGTCTACTGTTCAATACTAATTGTTCTAGCAAAGAAAACTTCAACAAAGCCTAATGCTCAGGTTGTTACATGGGTACTGCCACCTGCTTCTGGGCAAAGTTATCAGGAGAATAGACAGCAAAAAGCAGAGCAGAAAGATTTGAAAAAAGATTTGCAGAGGAAAAACATGTATAAAGTTAGAGTCAAAGCAGGTGTGCTTGCTAAAGAGACTAGAACCATTAAAAGAAACCAACTGCTTTGAAAAGAAAGATGCTCTGAGGTCATTTCAGGTATCAGCATGATACCACTCATTGCAAGCTGAAGGGTACACAACTGTAATCCTTTCATTTGAAAAGGGATCCCCTTGGCTCCACACTGGAGAAGAACAGTTTAGGAGTTGGTAACATGGGATTTATTTCACCATGCTCGGCCTTACAAACATTCAGAGGATGCTGGAGCCATGATCTGAGGGTGCCTAGCTATTGCTCACAGTGGCTGCAGACCCCGACATTGTTTTTGTGATAATTTCTCAGGGATGCTGCATGCAAGTTGTGTGTTCATGGAGGTTTCCACCCAGATTTCAAAGAAAACCCTCAGATGCATTGGAATGTTTCACTGACAGGGCAATTTGTAAAGCCATGACAATAAAACTGAAGGTGCAGTGAAAACCTGAGGAAGCTGGAGATGCCAGGAATTTGGATGCTCTGGAAAAGAAAGTTGCAAGCAGCAAATGGAGTCAGCCCAGCAAGGTCATAAGGATGGTCCCCACAAAGCCCTTTGGAACTCACATCTCACCACCATGTACTCCTGATGCTGGACATGGAACCATGGGACATAATGTCTACCCTGTTTTGTTTAGGTCTTGCTTTGGTTCTATTCTAGTCTACCCTCTATTCCTCCAATTTGAAATGAGAGTGTTTACTCTGTACATTATATATTGGTAATATATAGCTTGTCATTTGAATTTTATCGAGATTCAAACCAAAGAGTATGTCTTGAGTCTCAGAGGAGACTTTGGAGCAATACTGGAAATGATGATTCTAAGGAATGGAATAGTGCATTTCTGTTGTACACTGGATAGTTACATCATGCTAGGTGAAATTATGATCTTGTGTTTATCTGGAGATATAGTATGGTTTTAGTAGTTGTGTTTCATGTCAATTTGACAAGAAATAGAGGATAACGAGCTGGATTGTCAACTTGATTTACTTGTGAGTCACCAGGAAGTTAGTTAAGCATACTTCTCAGTCTTTCATGAAGATGTGACTAAAGTGGTCTCTATTCTCTCCCTCTGTGGTTTTGTTCCCCTTTTCTGCTTACAGCCACAGTGAAGTAAGCAGCTTTATTCTGTCATACCCTTCCACCATAAAACTTATGCTTACAAGCAACCTGTCCATGGACTAAACTATTGGAGCTATGAGCCAAACTAAAACTTGCCTTCTTTAAATTGATGATATCAGGCATTTCATCCTAGAGGTGGTAGCTTACAAATGTACTTAGCAAAATGAATAGATTGACGGTAGTGCAACAAACCCAACGCTTTTAATGCTTATGTAATTCCGATACTTCCAATTTTTTTATTTCTATCTAACAACTTACCTAAGATTTTTAGAATGTTTTGAGATATATCAGTATATTGCTCTTATAATGATTGGTAGGGAGTAAAAGGGGAAGCAAAAAGAATTAAGATCTCTTATGTGCAGTGCAAAATCCCCATGATAAATTTAACATCATGTACTGCAAATCCATACTATTAAAATACAGAGATTTTACTGTGTATAGTTTGAGAAGACATCAACATTATATTGTTGTCCTGGGTCCTCTGAGAAACAGATATTAAAACTATAAAATGTGGAAGGATTTCATTCATAAGAACGCTGGTATAAGAGAAAACAGGGAGCATGTCATACAAGGTTGGCAGAAAGATCATATTGATATGAGTTTTATCCTGAGTGGAGGAAAGAGGGACAAAGAGTTGAAATTTTCCATTTAAAGAATTTTCAATAAAACTGTGAGGCTTTTTAAATAGAAGCCTAAAGTTCTTTTTATTCTTATTATTTTTCTTAATTCAAGACTTATTATGAATTAAAAGAATAATAAAAATATACTACAGAAATTTATAAAATAAAAAGGAAAATAAATCATAGTGTTTCTACCACAGCTGTTAAAATTTTGTCTGTTTTTCAGTATTTATATGAATAGTTTTCAATGCATGTGTATACACTGTTTTTATATTTTTCCAATTTTTTAATTAGATGCATAAAATTTAGTACCTATTTAAGTGTACAACTTGGTAGCATTAAATACATCGCAGTTTTTTTTTTGTACCAGGGATCAAACTCATGACCTTGAGCTTGTTAGGCAGATGCTTATGCCGCTGAGCTAAATCCCCAGCCCTTAAATACATCTCTTATGTGCAAATGTTACCATTTCTTTTTCATTTTTTTCATCTTATAAAACTGAAATTCAGCATTCACTGAACAATGACTCTCAATTATTCCCTCTTCCTACTGCTTGAAAATCATGATTTTAATTTCAGTCTCAATGATTAACTTAACTCTAATTGCTCCATACAAGTGAAATCCTATAATGGTTGTGTTCCTGTGAATGGCTTATTTCAGTTAGCAAAATGTTTTCAAGTTTCACCTATGTTTCAGCATACTGTAGAATTTTCTCCCTTTGTAAAGTGTGAGTGCATTCTGTTCTGTTATCTGGTCATGTGATGATTGACATGGGTTTCTTTCATATTTTGGCTATTGTGAATAATATGACTATAGACAACCATTGTATTTATTTTAATTATTGAGCAATTTTCATAGTATTTTCCATGGTGGGTTGTTTTACCTTTTTACTGTCCTATCAAAAATGGACAACAGTAGTTAAAGGGTCTACCTTCTCCACATCTTCACTAGTCTTTGTTATTTCACTTTTTAAAGTAGTAACAATCTAATAAGTATGAAGTGGTACCTCATTGTAGTTTTGATTTGCATGCCCCTAAGGATAACAATTTTGAATATCTTTCAATGAACTTATTTGCCACTTGTAAATCATACATGTAGATATTTCTATTTAAGCTATTTGAGCATTTTTGTACATATTAATCCTTTATCATGTATGTATGATCACATGTCTTATAGGTTTTCTATTTCTGCAGGAAAAAAAGTGTAATGAGAGTTTTAATTTTAGAGGAATTGCATTGTATTTGTACATGTCTTAGTGGAGCATTGACCTTTAAACAGCTATAAGTGTTTCAATCTATTAGTTTACACAGGTTTCTGTTTATGTTTCCTTTAACTTCTTAGTCATATTGCCTAGTTTTCATTTTATAAGTCTTTCACCTACTTGAATAGTACTTAAATATTTTGTTTCCTTCAAAGCTTTTCCAAATAGAATTATTTTTCTTTTTCAGATTTTAGTGCTAGTAGATGGAAATGCAACTGTTTTTCATGTGCTGATTTTGTGTTGTGTTATTTTTCTGAACCCATTCACTAGCATAACATGTCTTGTGTCTATGTCTGTGTAAAGTTCTTAATGTTTTCTGTGTGTAAGCTCATACCATTTGTCATTGTTCACCTTAAGAGTTCCAAAATGGCCACACTAGAAAGACTCAGCCAGTGTATTGTTGCTTTTAGTTTGGTCATTTTGTTTCGTTTTGCTTTTGAGACAGGGTCTCACTATGTGGCTGAGACTGGCCTCAAACCCAAAGTGATTCTTCTGCCTGAGCCGTCCAGAGTACTGGGATTACAGGGATACACTGGCATGCCCAGGCCTGTGCATTTGTTGTCCAAACAATGAGACAGAACCCAGGTGCTTCCTACTTCACAGTTTTCCCAGAATCCTGTTAAAGATTTTTGAGTCATATCTGTCTTTCAGAGTAATGTATTTCCCTGGAATGTTTCTTATTTGGTATCCCTGATGCTTTGGTTACTGTGTGGGGAGAGTGTAGTGAGGATCCATGGAACAGCATGACATAAACAAAACAAAAGTGGGAATGCAGGAGCTGCAGACCTTAATTCCAGAATTTCCTATATTTGAAAGCCTCATACATATATTAACCTGGAATACACACACCTAAGTTTACAAAACCTTTGGTTTCAAGCATGTAATAATTTACATGTTATTTCTCCTTCTTTATAATAAGAAAAAGCTGGACAAATTGAAAATGTATTACTTGGACCCATCAGATAAATGCGATTGAATAAATTAAGTTGGCAGATGATGGAAACTAGTTTTTTTCATTGTTAAAGTAGAGAGGTAAATACAAGCATGATGGAAGCCTTGAGTGATCAGTGTGGTAATGTATTGGAGTTGATGACCTCAGCAATATGAGGTTGTGTTGAGCCTGATAAAGACGTACATAGATTCATAGCAACACACACACATACACACATTTCCAATCAGAGGCATCAGTTAGTACACATATGTATATTTCTTGTCAGTTGAAACTGCTCTGAACCAAGAACACCTCAACAGTAAAGTGCACTCAGTGTGGCTATCTTGGTTTCTAGTGTACTCTTCATTGAAAAGAACCAGGAATTCTTGAATAAATGGCTCTTTCTAAGAATGGGGTCAAGATTATACCACATGAGCCTGGGACAACCTGTAATACCGGGAAACCAGGTTGCATAAATGATCAATAATGAGTGATACAGAATTTTCAAGTTGCTCCATTGATTTTAAATGAATAATTTTTAATGGCTTTCTCTTTGATTTTTTAAGTTATATTTGAAAGCTTCAAAAATTGAAACATCTTTTATTATCAACTTGTAGAATATAGTATTTAAAGAACTCAAACTGATTTTAACAAAAGTACAGCACAATTATGGAAAACTTCATATAATGGCTTATAGTGACACAAGGAACCTTCAATTCTGGTTGTTTTATAAAATTCCAAATATTCTAAAATACTGGTTGATGAGCTAAAAGGAGACGTGCATACTGCTAGAATGAAATGATTGTTATTAAATATTACTTTTCTCAGAAAGTGTGTAATTCAATTTCTCTTTACATAGAAATGTTTTTCTATTTTGAAAATTTTATTTTGCTTGACAGAATAATGCAATTTCTACTCAATTATAAATTACATGTTCATCATATGTAATTGAGAATACATTTCTCTTTTGTATTTTATGGAACTTTGTAAGAATAATTGTGGGAACTGAAACCATAATGCTTATCTTCATTCAAAACCATCTCAACTGAAATCAAATTAAATAAGCCAAAATTTTTTTCTCTTCAGTGAATAAGCTCCCATAACATTACATTGCCAAGAACTATTGAACATGATTTGAATTATTGTTATCTCCTTTTTGTTTGTTTGTTTGTTTGTTTTTTCAGACAGGGTATCACTATGTAACCCAGACTGGCCTTAAAATCATGACAATTCTCCTGCTTCAGCCTCCTGAGTGCTGGAATTACAGGTATGCACCACCACCATGCAGGGCTATTGTAACTGTTTTTAAACTTAAAACCTGTGACATTGACATATCTTGGGTGACATTTTACTATTTGAGAAGTTTATTTTCTGTTAATGCAGCCAACACAGATAACAAGGATTTGTGTGTAGACAGGAAAACTAAGGGTATATAAGAATTAAGATTACTTTAGAGAAGTCTTCTTGCATAAATGAAAAAGACATGCTGGATCATATTAGGGTATCATGATTATGGAAAGATCAGTGAAATAGTCTTTCTGATCATTCGGCTGGTGCACAGCTTGTCTCAGCTCTCATGACAAGACTAGAACCAGGCATAGGAGCGTCTCCGGGCCTCAGGCTTTGCATAACTATGGCCTAGGCAGTTAATGTTCTTTCTAAGAAGGGTGCTCTACTATCAAGGATTTCAGCTACCAGACACAGAATCTAGGAGAACTGTGGTTCTAGTAACACACTTTGTTTTCACACCCATGGAGATCTTGTAGGTGTGGAGAATTCATGTTTTTCTTCTTTGCCTTTCTTCTCTCTCTCCCTCTGTGTCTTTCTATTTCTTTGTCTTATTTTTGTTTACCAGAGTTATTGTTCACATAAAAATAAAGAACACAAAATATGAACTTGTAGTATTTTAGCAGTAGTTCCATCCAATATTTTCATGCCTTAAATTTTATGGAAATGTATGTTTTAAAGTATATACATACACATTTCATATGATGCATAATAATTTTTAATGATATGTAATATAACGTGCAAATGTGTGTGTATAGGATGTCTACTGCAGAATAAAAACACTAGCTTAAACAGGTAGATTACCTAACATTCATTTATGCAAACATAGCAATAATTAAACATAATCTGGATTTGCTGGTAAATGTTTAACTGCTGACTCTCTATAATGGGAAAAAGAAGCCCTGTTTGTAGTGATGGCTTATTTCTGTGATAAAAATACTCCTGCATGGCTTATTTAGCTTATTTGAAGCTACTAAGCATTACTAAATGTAGACTTGAGCAGAGTTGATCTGTAGTGTGTCATATATGGTGTTTCTTCCAAAGAGATGTAAGTCACACAAAATTTTAAGGGGGCTGGGCATTTAGCTCAACAGTGCAAGTGCTTGCCTGGCAAGTGCAAGGTAAAAAAACTTTAAGATCACAGGTAATAGAAAATATAACAAACTAATTAGAATATCGAGTGTCCTCAGTATCCATTCCTTGAGTTTTTAAAATAATTGTAAGTATATAAGACCATATAGTTTTAGTATTCCTGATAGTTGGGTTTCATAACTAGTTTGCAACACTCCTAAAAGGTAGCCTGATGTTAATAAACTGTATGGGCTAACACCAACCCAAAATTACTTACATATCAATGGATTAAACAAATACAGAAAAGAAAAATAATTACTATTCTGATGTGTGTACTGTTTTCTGCTAATGAGGATAAGGTAGTTTTCCCCAAAGATTATTATAGTAGCTTAATAAAAATGTAATTCAATTTTTTGTAGAATATTTGCATATTTCTAAAAACAAAGAATGATAGCATGATAAAGACTGAAAAGACATATAATGCGGAAACTTAAAATTTACTCAGTTCAATATTTCTTAAACTTAATTATAGCATGCTCCCTCTTTTTGTTCAGTGAAGCAGTATAAATATTCCTATTTGAAATTTACTTGTGAAATTCAGGTATGAGACCTTCAATCACTTTAATCAATAGTCTGTTCAATAATGAATCTATGAAATCATAATACAACATTCTAACTCACCAAAGTAGGAAAAAATATATAAATGTGAAATAATTTCAGCAAAAATTAATGAAAATATATGAAAAAGAAAATAGAAGAAATTATGATTTATAGTAATAATGCCTACAATTGTATCACATGTCAGACAAATGTTTTTAATCTGAAGTGAGTTTGTTATCTAGAAGACATGTCTCTACTGGTGCAGTATAAAAGATCATTCACGCTTCCTCCTCATTAATGTGCAATGTGCAGAGTCTATGGTGGAAGACTTGGAATTAAAGGTGAAAAGAGAAAGAGTCATTTTGACTTCTATGACTTTGCATAATTATAAAGATGAAATTATGTGGAGTGATAAGATATCTGCTATATTTTCTGACTTCTCAAAATATTAAAATATAGAGATGAAAAACTATTTCTAAATACTTGTGGCTCTCATATCTATCAATATTATTAATCAGTCTGTTTTTTAAAGTTTTATCAAATATTATTATCACAAATAATAACTAGTAGCACATATCCTGCTTCATTTTAAGATACTTGCATAGTTTTGAATTTTTAAAATCAATTTGACTTTATTTTCACTATGCTATTTTATGTAATAATTTCATCATCATAAATATATTTTTATATTAAAACCTAAAACTTTCAATTGTGTAGTGATTGTTATAATAGTCAATTATTTTCTGCTAGACAAGGGAGTAAATAAAATATTTAGGTCATTATGATGATCCCTTAGAATATAATTTTAAGAAATACAATATTCTGATATAGTTTTTTTAAAAGGAGAAATTAAGAATTAAAGTAACCATCAATTCTGCATGGAAAGATTTTTCAGTATTTTTTGTCATATGTTAAGTATGAGGAATTGTTATAATCTATTGGAAAGGCTACTGATATTTTTCCCACCAAGTGCTTTCTTCACAATTGTAATGAATAAATTGCTTCAGTGAGCATTCTGAGCAGACAGAGGTGATTCTGCAAACTCAGACTAGATGGAAGATCAAGAACAATGCCCACCTACAGCGCACTATGGATGATGATATACCTGAGCTTTAGTGAAAAGATGGATAATCTATTCAAAGATTTAACATTCCAGAGATTGTGTATACATCTGCAATTGTCCTCACAACACACAAATTTTTAGGTGAAAAGGCCTTGATAAAAAGGATGATATAATTTTTGGGGGTGCGGGGGGACTATTTACCTGTAATTATAAACAGCTTTATTTTGGTTTAGATGTGATTTTCTGAGTTGATCATGATGAACCTCTTCATAAAACTTTGTGCAATACTTCAGAGTTAAATAATTTTTTCTCTCCTCATACAAATAAAACACTTTATCTTTCATCATTAATTTATTTGCTCTATGCAATGATTATTTTCTCCCTTGTCTGACAAATATGGGAGTCACCTCACTTAAATACCTACCCCTTCCTCTCTTTTCTGTCTTTGTAGCCTATATTTTACTAAAATTTTCTTTCCTATTTTTCTATCTTCACTTTTAAAACTTTATTGTGTTTAGTGTATTGTACATAATTCACTGACCTTGGCTTTGTAAAATGATAAATTTTATATCTCTGAAAGGAGAATCTAAAATTAGACCTCCTGTGCCATAACACTTCCCAAATACAAATTCTCTGGCTTTATAACTATTTTTACATTACCCACATATTGACATATATATTTAAGAGAGAATTACCATGGTATTTTAAATGACATGCCTGTGAATTGTGTTTCATAACTGACAATTAAATGGCAATTATAGCCACCAAGACTTATGGTATGTGCATAGCAGTAAAATTGTTTTTCTAAAAAGTAAATTCCAATGAACTTGATTAACATAATCTTCACTTCTTTCATTAAACTTTTAATGAAAAAAGTGCCATATTGTGGATAACATTACTTTGGTTTCTTTGTCATTTTCTTCCATCATTTATTCATTCTTACTAATAATTTTCAGTTTTTAGAAAATTTATGTGAGATCATTGTTGGCTCTAGTCTTGTAACAATAATAACTTTCTGTTCCAAGTTGTCAGTATATGAATTTTTATTTCTTTTTTGATGAGTAATATTGCATAATGTGAATGTATCACACATTGCCTCCCTGTCACCTATGAATGGACACTAGGATATGTTTAGCTATTGAATTTTACAGGTAGAGGTGATATAAATTTCACTCATGAACGACTCTTTGTTTCTATAAAAACTTTCATTTTATTTGGCTGAATATCTAAGAGAGAAATTACTAAGTCATCATATCAGTGTACTTTTAACATTTTGAGAAAAACACAAATTTTGAAGTTTGTTTCACATTCTTACCAATACTTGTTGTGATCAGGATTTTTTTTTATATTAGCCAGTATAATGAATACTTAATTGCATTGTTGTTTTAACTTTAATTTTCCCTATATGTACATTGTTTTAGATGTGTATTTACTCTCAAAATAAGTATATCTTAGAAAAAGTTTAAATATTTTATCCTTTTGATTGCCCTGTTTCCAACTATGAAGTTTTTTTTTAATATAAAAGCTCTGTATTTTCAATTTTCTGGTACTGAAATAGCATCAGTTTTACAGAGGTGTTGTAAAGACAGTGTAGAGAGTTTCTCTATACCAGTTTCTATCATTTTCCTTGTGGTAACATGACAGGTAATCATCATACATTCACCATACTATCAAAAATAAGATACTGACATTGTACAACACTAAACTACAGACTGTATTCTGCTTCACGATTTTCTACAAATGCACTTTTGTAGAATACTCTGTCTAGATGACCCCAAAGCCTCATGCAATTATAGATGAGGGTTTTTCAGAGGCGGTTGAAGCTAAAGTGTGTGACGCTGGGATTAAAGGTATATAATTACTAAATCAGTCCACTGATTGGTTGTCATCACCCTAATCCCGGTAGCCTAGATACAATATAAAAGGGGTAGAAAGATGCTGTTAAGATCCTTCTTGCTTGCTTTTGCCTTCTTCTGCCTACTACGAACCATTTCTTCTCCATGATGCCCCTCTGCCGAGCAAATGTGTTGGAGGCAGCCAACTTCTATAAATTATGAGCTAAATAAACCTTTCACCCTTTAACTTTGGGTGTCGGTATTTTCTCTCACCAATAAGAGAAGTCAGTAAGACAGATGTTTTGCATAATGTTTCTTAATTTGGTTTACTCTGAAGCTTTCTGATGATTAGACTGGTGTTTTATAAATTATGTAAAATATTACAAAGGTGAAACATCTTTTTACTGCAACATACCAAGAAGGAAAGCATGAGATTTTACAGATGAAATTAACGTCGATGACTTGGTTATGTGGTGTTCACTAGATTTTGCTACTTTATATTTCTCTTTCCAGATTACTAGGTAGAAGTTTATCATTAAGTCTGACCTGCTTTAAATAGTATGACTTTGCACCTCACCTTTTGGAAGGAGAAATATTAAATATTTCCTGACATACACCGTATGACTTAAAATCACACTGTAGTTAACACACATTTAGAAGAAATAATTTGGAACATGGCACATGCCTATTTCTTCTCATTTTCATACATGGGCATTGTAATTTGTCTGTGAAATGTTCCTAGAGCTATTACTATGCTAATCTAAGGGTTACTTTCTCTTTTCTGCATTAATTCTGCATAAGATGTGTCTTTATTCTAATTTATCTAGTCAATAAGTTATGGTCATATTGAGGGGTCTCCAGTTTTATTTTTGAGTACTTCTTAAAATTTTGTCTTTTCTTCGTCAAACTTAAAAGTTCACATTTATCTAGAGAGCTCTTATTTGTATTGAGTCATATATGTGTGTAGAACTTAAGATCAGGGCAGAGGTGTACCAATTGCTACTGGGGTTTCACTCCTTTTGCCCTGTCTCAATAAAAAGAGATAGAAAGTATGATGTTTATATTCAGTCTTGTATGCTAAACTATTCATTTTAATACTGTATCTATCAATCTGTAGCTCTATTAAGTCAAACATGAGTTTGTACTGATACCGTCTACTCCAATCCAGCTTTATAGGGTCATTCTACACATCTCTTTTTTGCAAAGTATTTTTGACTTCTTTCTGATATTTTCAATTTCACATAAGAAAGGTCTTTATCTTTCCAACAAGCACACAGACAGTCACACAGAGGCACACACACATATACACACACATGCATACATATTTTCATTGCCTGATGCAAAACACGGAAAAATACAAAGTTTTTTATTTACTAAGTGCTAGAAATGTCATAATTTCTCTTATGTTAATATTTTATAGTAAATTTCTATTTAAATAATACAAAATATTAGTTATTCTATTAGAGTTAAAATCTCTAACAAAGTTTTGGGAAGGATTGCTAAAACTTATAATAAATAATCTTACATTTATCCCATTGGTTTGGATATAAGAAGTAAAAAGTGAACACAGAAAACCTTCAATTTCTTCATATGTATCTTAGAAATATTTAGCATAACAAATACATTCTCCCCAAATCAAACCTACAAACCAGTTTCAGGATCCAATACAAAATTTTTAACATATTAGGTAAGTCTTTACTATTACTATATCCATTTCTGGTAGAATTCTTTTGATTGTTTACTTGTAGCCATGAAAATATGAATGCCTTTTCTCACCTTGAAAGTTGCCAGTCACAACTGTGGACTCTGTCATATTACAGACTCTTGATCTGTCTCTAGTTAGAGATCTAACCTTTAATCTGACAGAGCAGGACATCCATCGCTCATCTTTTTGGTAAAAGCATGTAATCAACTTTAAAATCTTTGAGGTCTGAAATTCTATTGTACAATACTCCTTTTCTTAGTAATTGATACTCTAGGGATATTTGGTTTTCACACCTTTGCTATGAGGAGTAATATGTATAATCTTAAAAATGATTAAGGTATCTTTCCTCTATACTCACTAATCAAGTGGAAGATTTTATGAATATTCAAATTAAACACCTCTGCTTTGATGCTATTAACATTTTATGATCATTGTCAAGTCTTACAGTCACAGTTCATGTTATAATGTAATTCATATTATTGGACAATTTAGTTTCATTAAAATTGCCCAATAAATATTTATGGAGGCTTCTTGCCATTGTGTTCAGTGAGTATACAATATGTTTCTTACGTATATCAAACATATTTATATATTATTTCCAAATATACTATATAAATGTGTACTGTTTCTGACCAATACAGTCATCCTGTAAGAGATTATTCATGTAGTTTTTCATTAAAATGTAGTTGTTCTCTTTTAGATATAAACAATATGAATGTGGTAAACTCTGTCCTGTATTACCTTAGTCTGCCATAGTTTTTTTCTTGAATGTGTTTTTGCAACCAATAATGAAACAGATGAACAAGAAACTAGATGGATACATATCCTGCTGATATAGTTATGAGCTGACATTTTTCTCCTTTACCTAATTAATCCAAAATTATCATAATTTATCTCATGAAGTCATTTTTGAACTTAGTGTTTTCAAACTCTCATTCAAGTCTTCCTTTCTACTACTAAGTAACTATACTGGGTGTGAAGCTATTTCTAAATAATTCTGCTCCTGAAACTACTAAAAGCTAACGAAGTTCAATAAAACACTTTAAATCAAATTCTCTTCTTTTATTTACCTTAGTACATTTTCACATGTCCTACATATGTTTCAAAAGGAGTCTATGCACTTGTATCAACATGTATAAATATCTCTATCTCCATCAAATCACTGTAATGGGTGCCCAACTGCCTTAATTAGAAAATCTGGTGTCTTTTACTGTTTTTACTTATTTTTCATTGCTTAGTAAGATGAAGTAATTAAATATCAAAACCTGAAAGTGTTTGTGTATTTTTAATTAATGCAATAAAATATCTGCATATTCTTCCTTATATGTGAACTCTATTCATGACTGTTAAGAATTAGAAACATCATGAATTAACAACCAGGTTACATTTTTTTTCTGAATTAGAAAAGTCAGTGCAGTGACAGAAGCATTCGCATGTGAAAACTGACAATGTAAGTCTTGAATTCTTGGCTTAGAACACTAAAATCTATTCTTTATAAAGATTGCTCATGAAAAATTTGCAAACTTAAACAGAAATATTAAGTGTGATCCAAAAATATGATAAATGTTTAAATTTAAAATAATGATTACCATGAAAGGCATTGCAACTTATCTCCTTCAAAGTACTCTGCTTCGCTTTGTACATACTTATCTCAGTATTCTTGCCTCATTCTGAAGGACTTTTGGAAGTCTTTTCATACTTTTTGCTATGCTCTCCTGGCTGGCTCCATACCTGGAACTAATTCATAGCATTTACGTTTTATAGTTATTCTGACTTGCGGGAAAACCAGAAGATTCATGGCACTGAATCTCATGAGTAAGGTAGATAAGGATGCATGGTAATATTTTTTTTTTTTTTTGTACCGGGGTTCAAACTTACAACATTGCACTTGCCAGGGAGGTGCTGTACCCCTAAGCTATATGCCCCACGGTAATGTTTTTAGAAACCTGCTTTTCTGTTGGGATGACACTTAACTGCATCATTCACCATATTTTTGATTGCATATTGTAAAGACACAAAATAGGACTTTCAGAACTGCTTTGGAAAATGACAAGAAACATTGAATATGCAGGCATGAAGTTAGAGTATTTTGAAGGAAATTAATAATAGTATGTCTTTTACTGTAATAAAATTTCATTTAAACATTCACTGTGTAATTTGATTGCATCTTACATATGTGCTTTTCTTACACTTCATGTATTTCTTATTTTATCTCTTATCCAATTTCATACCAACTCATCGCTGTGATTTCTCTTTTCGCTATTGCACTTGAAGTTTGTGTCAGCTTTATTTTGCTATTTCTGTATTTTTAGCAACTATTTGTTTCTAACAAATACTAAGATTTCTATCATTGTTTAATGTATCAGTTATAAAAGCACATTAAAATTACCTTTAAAAATAAAATTATGAAGGTAAAATTAATAAGTGATTCTGCTAATTATTTTTTATTTTAATGAGAATAAAATCAGGCAAAATAAGACAAAATAAAGCCAATCAAAACAAAGTGTGACACAGGCCTTCAAAACAATAGGAAATCAACAATGGTTACCATAATGCCTCTTGTTGTCTTCAAAATAGCTGCAGATAGCTTCAGACATAGTACAAATCAAACAAAACAGAACAGAATAGAACCAATAAAAACAAAACAATGAATGCAATAAAGGACTTCAAAACAAGACAATAGTAAATCCAAAATGGTTACCATAATAGACCTTGTTATCTTTGAAGTAGCTGCCCATACAATTAGATATAATAAAATCAAACAAAACAAAACAGAATAAAACCCAATCCAACAAAACAATGAAAATGAAAATGATACAGGACTTCAGAACAAGATAATAGGGAATTAAAAATGGCTACCACCTTCAGAAGGAAATCCCCCATAGTTGCTATATTGTGTATTGCTATTCTCTGAATAGATGATCAGATTACCAGCTTTAGACCTGCAAAGTCAGTGGAACTCAACACTACAAACATTAAGTTGTATTTTACCTCAATAGCTATTACTGCTGCCTGTGTTTCTCTGGATCAGCCAGTCACTTACAGTAGGAGTGGGATTGGCTCTTCTTGTTTCCCAGCCTGTACACCAGCAGGGGCTGACATCTGGCTCCCCACTGTGACCCATGTATGGCATTGATTCACCCGGAGGGTTTGCTTCTTCTTGACTTCTTG
Source organism: Dasyprocta punctata (assembly GCA_004363535.1). Taxonomy (NCBI): domain Eukaryota; kingdom Metazoa; phylum Chordata; class Mammalia; order Rodentia; family Dasyproctidae; genus Dasyprocta; species Dasyprocta punctata. Next base: position 105,582 of record RJWM01002800.1, read on the forward strand.
TCTGAAGAGAAACCATGCCTTCCCATGAAGCAAGGTCTGCCATGCCAGTGGGTAAGAGCCACCACCAGAAGAGAAACCACATGTTCCCATGAGCCAGTCAGTGCATAGGCTAAAAAACCAGAAGAGCATTCCCCCAGCCCCCACTGATTTGAAGGACTCAGGGTGAGATGATAGCAACTGAGGGGAAGGGGATAGCTTGATGCTTGCATTGTTTGGTTGACTGTGCAGGCCTGGGACTGGTAGTTTGGGCATCTAGATGGAGGATAGCAGTGTACATTGTGTCAACTGTGGGATATTCCCCTGCTTTGTTTTTGAAATCCAATGTTTTGCTCCATTTTACTGTTTTGTTTTGTCCTTGCCTCTGGTAACATGAACAACTATTTTGAGGATAACAATGTGCAGTATTTTTTCTACTGCTTTATTTTGTTCTACTTTATTGTTTTATTTTATTCAAAGTTTTGTTTTGATTGGTTTTATTCTGTTTCGCTTTGTTTGATTTTGCTATGTATGACGGTAAGGACAACTATTGTGAAGATAGCAAGATATTTTTATTGTAGCCATTGTTGATTTCCTATTACCCTATTTTGAAGTTCTGTACAATTTTGCTTTTCTTTGCTTTGATTGACTTTATTCTGTTTTGTTTTGTTGGGTTCTATTCCCTTTAAAATAAAATTTTAAATCAGAGTGTAAAACTTGAGACAAAGGAGGGAAAAGGTTTGGTTTAACTGAGGTTTGGAAAGGTAGAAAGCTAAAGATAGAAAAAAAGTGTTTCAAAGTGAATTTTAACTCAAAGTATGAACAAATGTAGAAGTTATTTCTTGTGTAGTTTTTCTAGTTTATTCCAAATTGAAAATTAAAAGAATGGTAAAATATATTGACCTTTAAGGAATCAATCAAAGTTTGTTACTATTTTTCAGTGAAGATGAGAAGAGAAAATCTTGATCAGTAAGAGATAAAGTCTTTCCCTAATTCTCCTAACTGGGCTTATGGTGAAATATCAAATTTCTGTAGGCATAGATATCAATTCACAGTACAGTTGATTTAAACTTTCTATGTGATCCGACTTGAAATTTAAAAGTACCCATTTTAAATTGTGCTAGCTGTCTTCCTAGAAATTTCTGTATTTTGTTTGAAATTTACTTGACAGTTTACCTTATGGCAGATGACCTTCATAGAATATGAGACAATTATATGCATTCCATTGAAAATAATTTTACTTTGCAATAAGTATAAATTTTTAGAAAATAAATCATTCTATATACTAATAAAATTTTATCAGTGCTATATGGATAGCTTTGGAATATTCATGGTAGAAAAATGCCAGCTCATTACAAAATAATAATTAAAGTGATCACACTTTATTCAATTTATTTACACATTTTAAATTATGCAAATTAACAGTGTTCATTTTGGAAGATTTGTAACACATACTACATATTTAGATCATTTTAACCCCAGGTCATCCCTAGACTTCCCTTGCCCTTCTTTTATGTTCGTTCCTTTTCTATACTTTCATATCCTCTGTTTCTCTCTCTCTCTCTCTCTCTCTCTCTCTGTCAGTTCCACATACAAATGAAACGCATGCCATATTTATCTTTCAGAATCTGGTTTATTTCACTTAAAGAGATCTCCAATTCTGTCCATTTTCCTTCAAACGACATGATTTTGCATTTATTAATGACTAATACTGAATTGTGTTTGTATATCATATTTTCTTTCTACATTTTTCAGTTGTTGAGCATGCACTTTAGTAACATAACTCAGCTATAATGTATTGGGCTGCAATAAACATGGGTGTACAGGCATCTCCATAGTATCCTGGCTTTCTGGAATATATTGAATAATATATCTGAATCAAAAGGCAGCTATTTTTAATTCTGGAGGAACTTTCATACTAATTTCCACAGTGACTCAAGGAATTTACATTCCTGCCTATAATGTAAGTTCGTTTCTTTTCCACCATATTCTTACCAGCATTTATTTCATTGATTTACTCTTAATGACAACTATACTGGCTGATGGAAGAGGAAATCTCAATGTAGCTTTCATTTGTGTTTCCCTGATAGCTAAACAATTTGAATATTTTTCATATAATTATCGGTCATTTGTGTTTCTTTTCTTGAGAAGTAGTTTCTTGAGAAGTAACTATTCAATTCATCTCCTCATTTAATAGTTGAGTCAATTTTTCACTGTTAATTTTTAAAATTCTCTTTATATTCTGGATGTCACTCTTATCAGAAGGGTAGTTGTCACAAATTTTCTCCCATTGTAGGTAATATTTTTATTCTTAATTTTTTTTGCTGTTAAGTAGCTTTTATTTGGGCATAATACCATTGTTGATTCATATTATTCTCTGTACTAATCATCTTACTTGGGAAATCTTTGCCTATGTCTATGATTTCAAGTAGTTCTCATAGTTTTTTAGTAGTTTTAAAGTTTGAAATCTTATATCTAGGTCTTTGATACATTTTGGTAAATTTATTTTTGGAGTGAAATTTAACCCACAACCTTTACACTGAGCTAAATCCCCAGAACTCTTTGAATTTTGTTTTTAGTCTTTGATATAGGGGCTTGCTAAATTGATCTTGCTGGTCTCAAATCTAGTGTTTTCTTACCTCAGCCTTCCAGAGCTATCTGAAGATGCTGGCAAAGTTTTGCTGCAAAATCCTAAAATTTTCCACTGCAATTCACCTGTGAGAGCCTTCCAGAGACTCCAAGAAGGATCTCTACCTGCCACTAATATTTCAAGTACCACTGGATCTGCTAGACCTTAGGACCCCAGTGGCATAGCAGATGACACAGCACCTTGGACCAGCTACAGAGCCTTTTCTTGTTCTAGACCCCATTCAAAACTAGCAGCTTTCAAAGTCACTCAATAAATGGGCCAGAGTAAAACACTTAAGTGAGGAATATGTTGCCTCCAAAATCCAAATAGGTTCACTAGGCATTGTGTTTCTTTCTTCATTGTAACAGGAACCAGATGCATTAACTTATCTTTTACTGTGGATGGAATATATCTATACATGACTCACACTTCTGAACTCCTAGAAATTTCACTGAGGCAGAAAAACATTGAATTTTAGTTGGATTTATTTCCTATCCTCTGGCTCTCCAATTATTTACTAACAAATACAGGGTGATGGCTACATCTTGCTCACTCAGTCCAATCAGGACAAAATCATCAGTGTAACTGACTAGTGTGATACCTTTTAGGAGACAAGTGATCAAGATCCCTGCAAACTAAATTGTGACTCAGGGCTGCAGAGTTAATATAACCCTGAGGTAGGAGAGTAAAGGTGCATTGCTGGCCTTGCCAACTGAAAGAAAATTGATTCTCATGGGCTGTATAGACATGTACGGAGAAGGCACTTGCCAAATCAGTTGTTGCATACAAAGAACCTAATGTGTTAATCTGCTTAAGTAAGGATGCCACAATTGGTATAGAACGTGCAAATGGAGTCACCACTTGATTCAGTTTATGGTAACCTACTGTCATTCTCCAAGATCCACCTGTCTTCTACACAGGTCACATGGGAGAATTATGTGGAAGTGTAGTGGGAACCAGCACTCTTGTATCTTTCAAGTCTTTAATAGTGGCACTGATGTCTGAAATCACTCCAGGCATTCAATATTATTTTTGGCTTACTGTTTTGTCGGGCCAAGGCAACTCTAATTGTTTTTATAGAGACTTTCCAACCATAATATCTCTCACACTGCTTCTTAAGGGCTTTCCAACCATAATAACTCTCATACTACATAGTAAGGAACCAAAGTGTGGTTTCTGACTGATACTAAGCATATCTAACCCTATCATGTATTCTGGAACAGGAATACATAACTACAAGATGAATTCAAGTACCAACATGACCCACTGTGAATTGGACCTTTGCTAAAACCCTGTTGATCACCTAGCCTCCATAGCTCTCTATTCTTAATGGAAGGCCACAATAACATTTGGCATGCTCTGTGTTATGGTTTGTGTTTGGATAAATCCCCAAGTCTCATGCAGTCACGGAGGTGGCTGAGTCTAGCATTTGTGATTGGTTCGTTATCTAGCAGTGGGATTGGGAGTGCAAGCACTGCACCTGCCCTCAGGCAGGTAGCTGGCATGCAATATAAGGGAGGGAAAGAAGTCTGCTTTTCCCTTTTTGTAATTTTGTGCTTGTTGCTTGTGGCCACCATGAATGGCTGCCCCTCCACCCTACCAGCTGAGCATGGACTGAAGCCTCCAAAAACTGCAAGCTAACCAAACCTCTCCTCTCTTCATTTTGAGCATAAAGTATTTTGTCTCAGCAATGAGAGAAAAGTAACCAAGACAATCAGTGTTAGTTCAAAACCAGTGTCTAGAAGCCTCATAAATAGCTGATCATTTCCCTTGTCCCCGGTCACTTAGGAGAAATCCTTATATTCCTTTTGGGAGGGATGGGAAAAAGATTGACCATATAACATTTTGGTGCACCAGGGCTTTTCCTCAACAGGACATAGCCTCCATGTCTTTCAAGGTGTTCTAGTGGTGTAAATTGGTTCGAATCTGGGAACCAGTTGAGGGACTAAGATTCCCTGTTAATATGATTTGAATTAAGTTTCTGTTTATTTGCCTTCAAATGTTTTTTATTACATAAAGATAATAAAATTATACAAAATACAAAAAATATATGAAATAAATATTGTAGGTTGTTCATCTATTCACTTTTGGGAATCTGTGACTAATCAGTCAATGCCATAAGTGTACATATATCAGACTATCCTGATCATTGTTCTACTTCCACTATCTATTACAGTAAGTACCTGCACCCTGCCTTTGGTGATTAAGTGCTGCCACTTGATCCCTGCCACTTTGGGATCCAGTCAAATCTACTGCCCTTCAGTTTCCCAGTTGAGTGACTATAGCCCTCAACTAAAGTCTGGCATACAAAGAGGAACAAAGACAGGGCACTTCAGAGATGCCTGTGCTCTCCTCACAAATCTATTTCTCGAAGTTTTAGTAACATGTACATTTTTTAGATCATTCCTTTATGTCAGATTTGGGTTTACATGACAAATCTACATTAACATTCCCATTTCCCTAAACCTCTGGCTCCTTTATCAGCATTAAACTATAGAATATCAGGTATCTCTAACTTATTCACGGTGGGCCATCTTTTGATCCATACTTCTGTCAACCACCCAAATAAACTACTTTTAAATGATTTATATTGGGAAATTTTAGATATACACAATGATAACATTCGTAAAAGGGAGTTTGTACCTGTACATGACATAACTTGATTCTTTTTTCCCCCAATTCTCTCCCTCCCCTTCAATCCCTCATCCTCTTCTTATTTGTGAAAGCTTTATTTCCATTTTTCCTTCTATTTTCTCTTTTTCTTTTATGAACTATCAACACTTCTATTTACTCCACAAGCTTCAACATTAAATTAAGAGTTCCCACTTAAAGGATCCGTAGCAACAAACATCCTAATCCAGGTATGTATTTTTGTCACTGTTATCTCACACCCATAAAATGCATCACTATACTAGTTCATCAGGCTTCTGCTCATAAGAGTTAGAAAACTCAAGAAGTTCTTTGGGAGAATAGTGGACCTCCTCATGGGTCACACTATATAGCTCACACTCAGGTTTACAGGCAAAAGTGGGTAGTGAGAGTGGGTCCTGAGGCATGCCAGCATTATCATGCTTGGTCAACCAGGATTAGTTTCATCAGTTATACTAGAAAAGGCCAACATCACAGGGGTAGAGGGTGGAGATGCCTGCTACCATGGATGGGGAATTCTCTTCCTGTGACAAAATAATATAGTTAGAGTCTAAGAACTCAACATCATAAGCCCAGTCAAAATTGTCCCAAATTTCCCATTCTTTTCTGATTAGTTCCCTCACCTTCACTTCTCATAGTCTTCCAGACTGAGCATTAAATTTATACTATCTTTGGTATAAATCAATTTATGAGGACCTGTATTTTGGTTTCCACAGTATCAGTCTTGCAACTAAAAGAGTAGATTCTCTTTCAGGATATACTTAGAATCTTTTGAATTTTTTATGTGTGTCTGGAGCTGGGAATTTGAATTTTTGACACTTTCTTTTCCTTTATTAATTTTTCTTTATTAATTCATATTTCTTATGGATGTTTTGAGCTTACTGTTTTCCTTCACTAGTTCTTCCAGAGATGCTAATAGCAACCAGCCAGCATCATATCTCACATTCTTCCAAAAATACAAAGCATTGGAACCAAAGCAAGTCCAAAATCCAGCAGGGCAAACATTAAGTCCTGGAATTCTCTGCTCAGCATCTGAAGCAACCTGGTTGCAAGCTCCAAAAGGCTTGAGAGATTCCAACCCTGCAGCACGTTCAGGGGTCTTAACTTCCATAGCGTTCTTTGGATGATCCATGTTCCTTCGCTCCACCCTTACATCTTTACACATTGCTCTCTGTAGGTGAGGCAGAAGCTGCCTTAGCCTTTTCTTGTACTTAAAACCAGCCCCACATGGATGCTGCCAAGGTCCACTGCAGGCTGGAGCAGTAGCCAGGCTTTCCTCTCTCTTGGCTGTAGGGGTTGGCTGTCTGGATTGCTGAACTCTCTGAACCTGATTGTGAGGAACAGCTTCTCTATGCCGCCATTCTGGAATCTGGCATGGCCACTGCCATTTTGGGACATGGCGTGGCCTCTGTCGCCACTCTGGGACAAGGCACTTTGTGGCTTTTTGTCGCCACTCTAGGACAGGGCACTCTGCGACTTTTTGTCGCCACTCCGGGATAGGGCACTCTGTGGCTTTTATCTCCGAGCAAACTCTTTCACTTTTGAAGGCCTGAGGCCGCAAAGACTGGAGGCCCACTGCTTCTTGGGATGCCCCGAGGCCATCTTTTTTATTCTTTTGTTCCTTCTCAGCAATCAAGGTCTCAGCTCCATCTTTAAAGTCCACAGCTTCCTGGTCAAACTCACAAGGTTTTAAATCACCATGCCTGGCTCCTTGCTCTTTATCTATAACATAAATCTGGCTAAGAGCCTCCAACAAAAGCCAGGCCACCATTTCAGCATTTGGCTGCCTCATAATTTCTGTCTGTAGAGTAATTAATCCTTTGCCCTTAGTCTCAGTCTCAGGCAAAGTCTCCGGGCATGGGCAGAATGCAGACAAACTTTCTGCCAAGCCGTAACACACATCGTGTGGAGTCCAAAACCCAATGTCGTTCTTCTTCCCAGCAGAAATCTCCCAAGCCTGGTCTTTATCAGCAGGCTTTCTATCAGCCTTCTGGTCTCCTGTGCTCTGACCAGAATCTCCCAGACAGAACAACCTAAGCTGTTCCAGCTCTATGCATGTAGACAACATCTCCGAACCTTTCCAAACTTTCCCCACAAGCCATTTCCAAAGGCTCTCAAACTACATCATCAGGAATAGTCACAGTAATGACCCCACTCCTCTGGTACCAAATTCTGTCTTGGTTACTTTTCGCTCTTTGCTGAGACAAAATACCTGACGCCCAAAATTAGGGAAGGAAAGGTTTATTCTTACAGTTTCTTGGGAGTTTCAGTCCATTAGTTGGCTCCAAGTCAGCATGGGTTGGTGGGGCTACCGTTCATGGTGGCCACAAGCCACAAGGAGTGCTGGCGAGAGAGAGAGAGAGAAGCAGAGAGAGAGAGAGATAGGGTGGAAGCAGAAGACCCACCTTCCCTTACACTGTATGTCAACTCCAACCCTGGGTGGGCACAGCACTCACATTGCCAGACAACAAACCAATAACTCAGTCCCATCAAAATTATATGAGGACTTGGGGGTACATAGTATACCCAATACAATAAGTAAACAAGAGTCATGAAAATATGAGAAATTATATACTGTACAATACTTTGATATAAACATGGTGACATGTATCTGTAATTCCAGTATTGTGGAAGCTGAGGTAAGAAGAATGTCATATGTTTAGGGCCAGCCTACAACACATGGGTTCAAGTCCAACTCATATCCTAGCTGGACCCTATCTAAAATAAATAAATAAATAGTAAAATATAAAGAACAAACAAAGTACTTGTAAAACTTTAATTTTAACTGACACATAATAGCTTAAGATTATATTTATTAGAGAGGTAACAAGTGATGATTAGATATGGGTACAAGCTGTGTAATGCTTCACTTGTTAAACATACCCATGACCTCAAAATACATTTTAATGATAATCTGCAAAAGTTTAATAATATTTCTGATGGCCCATTAATAGAGAATGCACTCTTACCAGTAAATACAAGTAATCCAAATAATCCCAAACTAATGATTTCTTTCTTAATATCTTGCACAATTGTTCCAAACTCTTCTTATTGATCTTATGAAAAGTCATTACACATATGAAATTTGCAGTAAAAATAAAATTCTCAATACCTTAGATTGACATAATAAAGCAACATTTTTAGTAACAGCTATTAGAAACAGAAACAGTGAATTCACAAAGGCAAGTCAAAGTTTTCACAATCAGTGGTTTAATTAACAAAAGGCTATAAGATTCTATCATGCATTGGCAACCTACATTAAACTACTTAAATAAATATCACTTTAAAGGAAATCATTTTTTCCTATCCTACATTGTGTTTTTAGTATATAATAAGATTATATCTGTCAAGACCACGGCAATAAACAGCAAAGATGAATAGGAAGTGATTTAATGTCAAAATCACATGCTCAAAATACCATTAGGAAAGTTTCTAACTGAACATTCAGGAACGACCCACAGAATGAAATGAATTGACTCACCAAAGATTTAGTGGAGATTAAATACATAATGAACTTAGTACCCTCTGACAAATCAAGTAGCAATCCAGAAAGTACTACAAAAATTTCTAAAGCAGCTGCTTCAGAAAACTTAGGAAAAAATGGAAAATAGACAACTTTAGCCATGACATGGAAGTCTAAATGTCAGATCAAGGAACTAGTACTGTTTTAATTGATGGTTTGTTTGTTTTGACAGTCTCCAGAAACTGGAATATGAACAGTGGAAGACAGTAGAAGAGACTCATCATATTTCTACAACTCTGCTTCTCAATAGAAAACAGATTGAAAGTTGAACTCTATGCAGTAGTTCTACATTTCAAGTCTCAAAAGTGAAACCAGTTAGTACCAGAAATGTAGTTCCAATGATGCTTGAGAAACGTTGGTCTTTGTTTTCTACCTCTCCAATCTGGGTGGAGCAGTAACTGAGAGATAGAATACAGTACAGTGTACCAAGATCAAATATGTTAGCTGATCTGTTCAAATGGATCAGCACACAGGGTGGAGTCTAACATGAACAACAACTCAGAACTTTTGATCAAAAATCCAATTAAAATGTAAAACTAGCTTGTTATGATCAAAGATTTAGGTCAATTTTAGTGACCTTCACTTGATGCTTAGGCAGTGAGTTGTTTATTAATTGAAAAGAGATTGCAGACTAGCTAAGAATTTGCTGAAATTCTCATATCATCTAAAGAAACATCAGGTTGTAATGTTGCCAGGAGGCTCCAGGCTTCATAGCTGCTGAAGTCCTAGGCGTGTGTGGGTGTATGTATGCATATTTTATTCTTGAAATTTTTTTTCTCCTCAATAACTTCCCATTTGTGCTTCTAGTATATGTTTTTGAAACTTTACCTATTCTTTTTGTAAAATAGTGTGTATTATGTCGCAAAGATAACTGATCTTTTAACTAGAAAATTGAGTTTAAAAATGTAATTCTGATTAATAACAATATGATTGTGTCCCATAATTTTCAAAAAATCAGCTGATAACAATTGCTGGAGGAGCTGTGGGAAAAAGAACTCTTCTTCACTGTTGTAGGAGTATAGGCTGGTGAAACCACTCTGAAAATCAGTGTGGAGATTCCTCAAAAAGCTAGGATTAAAGGTCCCAGTCAACCCACTTATTCCTCTTCTGGATATTTTCCCAAGAGAATTAGAAACATCATATTGCAACCATACATGTGCAACAATATTTATAGCAGCATAATTTCTACTAGTTAAATCTTGGAAACTACCTAAATGCCCACCAACTGAAGAATGAATAAAAAAGATTTTTAAAAAATATTTAGTGGAGTACTACTTTGTCATAAAGAAGGATAAACTGGAGACTTTTATAGGTAAACGGATACAATTCAAGACCATACTTATAAGTGAAATAGATCAGGCTCACATGTGTGAACACATATTGTCTCCCTAGTGTGTTAAGCTGAAAGAGTAAATATGATCCAAAATGTACAATAGATATTGTGAATTGGGAAGAAACTATTCAAAAGAAAAGAGAAACTGTGATGGCAGAAAGGGTAAAGGAAAAAAGGGAAAAAGAAAAAAAAGTACGTATGTCACAAGGTAGTTAAGATTGTTATATAGCCGGGCGTGGTGGTGCACACCTTTAATCCCAGCACTCGGGAGGCTGAGGT